>MU223972.1:509487-551088 GCA_018584345.1 Thuja plicata | reverse complement strand
CCATGTTAAAGAAGGGTTCTATTTTCAGTTGGACCAAAGAAGGAAAGGCTAATTTCCAAGCAATTAAAGAAGCACTGACAGAGGCTCCTGCCCTGTTAAACCCAAATTTTGAAAAGGATTTTATCCTTTATGCTTATGGAAGTCATCATGCTATCTCTGCAATGTTGACACAAGAAAATTTGGAAGGATTGGAGCAGCCTGTTGCTTTCTTTAGCAAAGGTTTGGAAGAGTATGAGCATAGGTACTCTTTTGTGGAAAAGCATGTTCTTGCTGTAGTAAAGAGTCTAAAAAAGTTCAGATACCTATTGACTCACAGCAAGGTACATTTGATGGTTGCTCACCCTAGTGTCAAAGAATTTTCGCTTTCCAAAGATCTGAATGAGAAAAGAGCTGGTTGGATCACTAAGGTGATGGAATATGATGTTGATATTTAGACTACCAAGCTGGTTAGAGGCAGAGGTCTTTGTGAACATCTGGCAGGGGGTGACAGTGCAAAGAGGTCTGAACCATTGGATGTATCTCTACTGGTTCATTCTAGAGAAGATCAAGCCAAGGAAACAGGTTGGTTGCCTAATATGATTCATTACTTAAGGACAGGACAATGCCCTGCAGGGCTGGACTCAGCAAAAAGAAGGTATATGCTTTGTCAATCTTCTTGATTTTGGAAAATTCACTGTCAGATAAGGCACTGATTAGGGCTTCTTTGGCAATTGCATTATTGGAAAATATTTCCTTTTGTCTATTAGTAGCATCATCCTTTGCAAGGTCTTTCATAGATGGAATTACAACCTCTTGTGTAGCAATCTCAAAGATCTCAAAGGCAACACATTGTAGATGTGTTATCATTTTGTTCTTCTAATCTAGATAGTTCTCTCCATCGAACTTAGGTCTCTCTTTTCTGAAGTATGCCATTTGATCTACCTTAAGCTATTAGGCTTTCTCTCCAAGGAACTTGGCTCTGATACCAATTGTTAGAATACTTCAGGGATAACTGAGAGGGGGGTTGAATCAGTTATCAGCAACTTTAAATCTTTTGTACTTATTAATCCAGACTAATAAAAAGTAAATGCACATTTAGATAATAGATTAAACAACACATCAATTTGTTTACAGGGAAACCAAATGGTAAAAACCCCGGTGGGAATTAGTACCCACAAAGAACTATACTGTTTGTAGTAATCCCTGTTAAAAGATCATACAACCCTGTTAGGTGTTGTTCATTACAATGCAGTAGTATAGTGACCTGGTTAAGGGTCTAAACCTGTTAGGAGTCTTTTAGAATAACCATGTTAGGGGTGGTGGACTCACTATCCAAGGACTCATTGTCCAAGTGGTGAAGGCTACAACCTTCTGGATATTTGATACACACTGTATCAACAAGGTGAACTACTGTTTGTGACACTGCTTGTCTGATCAGTTCCTTTTGTGCACCGATGCTTTAACCTCTTGTAAAGAACTACAAAAATCTTATCTATATT
Organism: Thuja plicata; assembly: GCA_018584345.1. Lineage (NCBI taxonomy): Eukaryota > Viridiplantae > Streptophyta > Pinopsida > Cupressales > Cupressaceae > Thuja > Thuja plicata. The sequence continues at coordinate 549,610 of MU223972.1, read as the reverse complement.
CTCAAAGCTTCAACTTCAATATCTATATTATCAACATATGATAAATATAGCTCTACTGCTTAAACACTCTGCTCTTCTTTTCTTATCTCTGGCTTTCACAACTCTTCTTATCACAAATGACCTTCTATAAGTAGATACACCAAGTATGAGATCATGGGACCTGTTAGATGACTCTTCATAACATCCTTGTCGGCTCTACAAAGTGTGCAAGCATAATTACAACCATGCAAGTATAAACTGAATAGACGCGTTACTTCACTAGGTTGGCTTCACCAATTTAATCATAACTTTGTAATATTCTTGAAATATGTTTGGTGCCTTTAGATTAATATCAAAAACTCATAACTCATCATTAATATACACACGCATATCCTGAAGATAGGTGTAAATTAATAAACACGTTACATATGTCGGCCTTAAACCGTTATTCCTCTAGAACTGTAACCGTCAATAACAGAATTACATATCTTTACTATAACATCATATCTAGGTTTGCATGTATGAACATAGAATAATAAACATCTCAACAACATGTATCTATCCATGCAAGTCTTCATGCCATCATATGGATAATTACATACAGAAGTGCTATTGTTTATTATATGTTGTCATCAATGACAAACATACAATCAATCAACTGTTCAGAATCAAATCTCCATTAGAAGCAAGATTCAAATAGCAGAGGAAGAGGAAGAGACAATAGAGGTCATAGAGGACGATAGGGAGGAATAAATCAGAGTTAGTCCAAAATCACTGAGAATCAAGGAGAATCTAGTAACACAAGAGGTGGTTATAACCATTGAAGAGGTTCAAATAGTAGTTCAAGAGGAAGAACTAATAACCAAGGAAGATGATCTTACTTCTCTTCAATGAAGTGTTACAACTGTTAGCAATTTGGACATCCTGCATATCGGTTTCCTGAAAAAGGTTCTACTTGTGAAGGAGGTGGGAAAAGAGTCAACTATGTCCAAGAAGAATCAAGTTGCAGCAGCAAGCCATCTGAGTTACCATTAGATTCAGAAGATGGTGAGAACCTCATGATAAAGAGGACCTTAATCAAAGAGCCAAGCAAAGAAGAACCAAGCCAAAGGAGAGCACTCTTTAGAGTGAAGTGCAAGATCATAAGGAAGGTATGTAGAGTCATTATTTATTTAGGCTCAACTGATAATATCATTAGTGAAGAGGCAGCCACCAAGTTAAATTTGAAAAGGATTCCACATGACAACCCATAAAAGGTTACATGGCTCAATAAAGGACAACATGTGTTTGTAGGAGAACAAGCATGTGTAGAATTTACCATTGGAAAGTATAAAGACAAAGTTCTATGTGAAATTATTCCCATGGATGCATGCCACCTTCTACTTGGAAGGCCATGGCAATTTGATAGCCAAGCCATGCATGATGGAACCAAGAATGCATACTCATTCAAGAAAGATGGAGTGACTTTCAAAATTCAGTCACTAATAGAAGGAGAGATGAAGACATCAAGTCGAAGTATGCTCATGGTTGGTGAGAAGGAGTTCTTGAAGACTCTAGGAGAAGGAGTTAGATTTTCTTTAGTATTGAAGCCAACTGATGAAGTTGTTGTCAGGAAATTAGAAATACCAAATGAGGTAAAAGAAATACTGGAAGAGTATAGAGATATTATGAATGATGGCCAGCCCACTCCCCTACCTCCTAAGAGACTTGTTAGTCACAATATCGACTTCATTCTAGGAGCTACCTTACCGAAAAAAGTTGCCTATAAGATGACCCCTCATCAAAATGAGGAGATAGCCAAGCAAATTAGAGAGTTATTAGACCAAGGCCTAATTAGAAAAGGCATAAGCCCATGTGCAGTCCCTACAATTTTAGCACCTAAGAAAGGAGGAGCTTGGAGACTTTGTACTGATTCTAGAGCCATTAATAGAATCACCATTAGGTATAGGTTCCCAATACCCAGAGTTAAAGACCTAATGGATTGTTTAGGGGAGGCAAATTACTTCAGAAAGATTGATCTTAAGAGCGGCTACCACCAGATCAGAATTAATGAAGGAGATGAATGGAAGACAACTTTCAAAACTATAGAAGGTTTGTATGAATGTCTTATAATGCCATTTGGTTTGTCTAATGCTCCCTCAACTTTTATGAGACTTATGAATGGGGTATTGGTAGAATGCATTGGTAAGTTTGTTGTTGTCTACCTAGATGACATTTTAGTTTTTAGTAGAACTAATGAGGAGCATATTAGGCATTTGAAAATTGTTTTCAAGAAATTTCATGATGAAAAGCTAATGATCAATTTGGAGAAGTGTGACTTCATGAAGCAAGAGCTTGTATATCTCAGATTTTTTTTGTCATAGGGTAACCTCGAAATGGACCAAGAAAACCTGGATGACATTCTAAGTTGGCCTACTCCCAAGGCTACAACTAAGGTGAGAATTTTTCATAGTTTATCTCAGTATTACAAAAAGTTCATTAGACATTTCAGTGGGATTTGTGCACCTATGTTAAACACCATTAGAGGTGGGATGAAGACAAAGTTTCAATGGACACCACAGGTAGACAAAGGGTTTGAAACACTCAAGGAGAAGATAATAGATTTTCCTACTCTAGTTCTTCGAAGCTTTGTTAATCTTTTTACAGTACAATGTGATGCAAGTAATGTGGCCATTGGGGCTATCATAAGCCATGAAGGAAGACTAGTAGCTTTCCATAGTGAGAAGCTAAATTATTTAAAGAAGAAGTACTCTTCTTATGACTTAGAGTTGTATGCTCTAGTCCAAGCACTCAAGAAGTGGAGGTACTACTTTCTGCCAAAGGAGTTCATAGTATATACTGATAACCAAGCTCTCAGCTTCCTTAACTCTCAAGACAAACTCAGCAGCAAACACATGAAGTGGGTGGAGTATCTACAAGCCTATACTTTCAATATTAAGCATAAAAAGGGAGTATAGAATAAGGTTTCTGATGCATTACGTAGAAGGATGCTCATAGTCCAAGAAGTTCAGCTACAAAGCATAGGTATTGATAGCTTCAAAGAACTATATGCTAAAGATGAAGATTTTGCCCAAATCTACAAGGTATGCAAGGAGTTTAAAAACAACTTTCATGGTGAGTTTTCTAGATATACCTTGCAGAATGATTTATTATTTAAAGGAGGTTAGCTTTGTGTTCCGAAAGGGTGAGAGAGAATTTGATCCAAGAAAAACATAATGGAGAAATTAGTGGTCATTTTGGAGTCAGTAAGACTCAAGAGTTAGTCACTAGGTTCTCTTTTTGGCCTAGAGTGAATAGAGATGTTAGACAGTATGTTGAGAGTTGTGTAGTATGTCAAAAAGAAAAGGGCACATCTTGTATTTTAGGTCTTTATCAGCCACCTCCAATCCCAACCAGACCATGGGAATGCATAAGCATGGATTTTGTAGTTGGTTTTCCAAGAAGAAGGTAGGGATATGATAGTATTTATGTTGTTGTGGATATATTTAGTAAGATGCCACATTTTATACCTTATAAGACAATTTATGATGCTTGCAACATTTCTCAATTGTTTTCAGTGGAGTGGTGAGGATCACATGAACTCCCACTCAACATTATTTCATACAGGAATACCAAATTCATTTGCCATTTCTGGAAGACCTTATGGAAAAAACATGGCACTAACTTGTCTTTTGGATCTACCTCCCATCCACAAACAGATGGAAAAATAGAGGTAGTCAATGGGAGTCTTGGTAACTTTCTAAGATGCCTCACAAAGGAGTATGGTCAAGCATGGGACCAACTCATTGGACAAGCTAAATATGCATACAATGATATAGTAAACAGATCAACTGGTAAGAGTCCTTTTGAAATTGTTTATGGCTTTTACCCAGAATGGATTTTTGAGCATAGAGAATTGAAGGAAGGAATTCATGGTAGTGGATATGCTGAGGAATTTTCTCATTCAATGAGGGAAGTACATGAAAGTGTGAAAAAATAACTTGATTGAGAATGATGAAATGGTAAAGCAAAAGGTGGATGCAACAAAGAGGGATGTTTAGTTTTAGATTGGAGACTTTGTGATGGTACACTTGAAAAAACATAGGCTACAAAAATGTGTTCCTCACAAGCTACAGATGAAGAGGCTAGCTCCATGTAAGATACATGCAAAGTATGGAAACAATGCATACAAGGTGGAGCTTCCTGAAGACATTGGGTTGTCACCAATTTTCAACATTGTAGATTTGATAGCATAAAAAGGACCAATTTAAGATGCTGATCAAAACCTTCAAGAGGTGATACAAGATGTAAAAGATATGAAATTAACCCCTACTCCATCTATGATAGCTAAAAAGATACTAGACTCAAGGGTCTGCAAGAATACTAGGAACAAAGACTATATGTAGCACCTTGTCAAATGGCATGGAAAAGAAGATGTTGATGCTACTTGGATCAGAGAAACAGACTTCAAGAGGTTGGGAATTGATCCAAACATGCTCAATCCAAGGATGGATTAACCTTTCTTTTCTCTAGGGGAGTATGGTGTAGGAGCACACCTAACTCAAACCCCTAGCTCCTTATTTCTAGCATGTACTGACTCTAGCCAAGTTAGGAGAGTGTGTGTGGACCTTAGAAGGTCATTTTTTTATTTCCCTAAGATGGATATGACTAGGTCAATCCATGTCTAGATAGGTTTCTTAGTTGGTTTCCTTTAGTTGTGTGTGTATGTGAGGTAGTTGGTAGACTCTAGAAATATAACCAAGGCATCAGGAACCTTGGATAAGCTTCTTTATATCAGTGGCACTCGGCCTACACTGGTGCCTATTAGCTCAGCCTACATTGCCTAGCAGCTCTGCCTACATTTCCTATTAGCTTGGCCTACATTGCCTAGTAGCTCGGCCTACATTTCCTAGCAGCTCAGCCTACATTTTCTTTGTAGCTTGGCCTACATTTCCTAGCAGCTCAACATACATTTCCTAGCATCTCTTCCTACATTGCCTTGTAGCTTGGCCTACATTGCCTAGTAGCTTGGCCTACACTGGCTAGCAGCTCGACCTACATTTGTGCCTAGAAACTCAACCTACATTGGTGCCGAGCATCTCGGCCAACACTGGAGCTTGGCTTTCTTTACTATTGCTCAACAATATTCAGTCGTAATGGCCCGTGAAAAGTGGATCTTGTCTTTTATGGATAGCATGGTTAGTGTAACGGTTCTTGAAGAGATTATTGCAAATGAGTAGACCGTTAGGGTTGTTTCCTATGAGAGGATGGTTACTAATAACATCCAAAGCATTCATTTGTGAGATCTTAGAGAGTAGAGATTGTAGAAGAAGAGAAGCTACATGAAAGTTAGAGATTTGCAAATTATTGTATTGTTTTATTTTGTTTCCTGTAATGAGAAGTTACAGACTGTGTGTTTAGTAGATATTAAGTTTCTTTGTGGTTCCTTTTTCATGCAAGTAGATTAGTTACTTTATTTTATGTTCTATAAATTGTTAGTTCTTGATCCATTCTGGGTTGTAACCATTAATGGCCCCTCAAGATTCCTAAATCCATGGTGAGAGTCATGTGTTGGGATGGAACTCGAGAGGAGCCCTTGTACATAGTTTCATTTCTATTTTTTGTAGGAGAAGCAACAAAAAAGAGTCTACAGATCTTACCCTAGGCGAGCTCGGTAATAGTGCGGCTAGGGAAGAGAATGAAAGCAATGTTCAAAAAACATTGAATAAGTGAGTATAATGAATCTATTTGTGTAGGTTCAGCCAGAAGAAGATGAAAATCATTTCGATGGGGGACTGAGTCTTGAATGCGAGGTAAATTTGAGAGTGACTTACCTTAGTTTAGGGTTGTGAATACCCTAAGAGATCTAGGAGAAAGATCTCAAAATGAAGCCAAGATGGCTCTATAGCAGCAACAAGACTTCTGTCCACATCATTTAGGTCCTGACCTATATGTTGTAATATGTTTTCTTCTTCTTGGAGAATGTGCTCTTTTATGGCTGACTTGTGGCTTGCGATCTTGTATTTATTTATAGTCTTGTGATCTTGTATATATTTGTAGTTAGCATTTGAGAGGGTAGAATAGTTCAGTAGCTTAGCATCCAGCATGGATCTGGATTTTTGATTAAAAGTAGGATGTATGCTTTGAATGTAAGCTAGCATGTAGTTGTGCATGTATGATTTAAAAATCTTTGATTCTGCATAATAAAAAGGCTTGTGGGGCATGTTTATTGTTCCTTATTGAGTTCTTAATGATCTTATGTTTATTATTTTTGTTGTGTTTGACTCTTGCTGCATGGTTGGACCATGTCCATTGGGGAAACTTTGATTGTGACTGCATCTGATGGTATCAGAGTGAGGTTTGTTCCTGTAGATGACATTCCTAAGCTTGCAAAGCCCTAAATTTGTTTATTGTAAGGTGGAAGATTGAATATATGACTCACAATTGCAAAATACTTCCGCAATGGGATCCCTGAGGAGACTGTTTCTATTTGAGAACTTTGATTGGACTATTGGAGACAGGTTGTAAGTGTGTCTAATAGATTGTTGAGTGAGAGGCAATTATAACCTTGTAATTAGATTTTCAATGATGAGCTAGTTGCACCTAAAGATTGGAAGATATTGCATAGAAGGATGAATCTAAAAGGCTAGAACAAATGATGGAGGACTTCTAAAATGAGATGAGGATGAAGATTAGAAATGTGTTTACTAGCTTGTGAAGGAATCTTGAGACTGAAGAAGAATATGAGGAATTTTTTGAATATCTTGAGACTGTAGATGTTGAGATCCCTACATATGAAGAAATATTGTTAAGGGTTTTGGCACAAGTAAGAAAAACTATGCCACCTTAAAATTTAGGCCTTTTCTTTTACTGCTAATTCTTTTACACAGTTTCACTAATTAGTATATTTTTTTAAAGACCATATGGAATCCATTCAGTTGTATAGGACTAGAAATAAAGTGGAATGCTCAAGCATAAAATTGCATTTCATTTTATGTAATACAATGTCACTGTATTCGTCAATGGTGGGTGTGGAAGTTTGCATAAACACTTTTAAAATTGAAAAATCAGCTTTAGTTAAACATGAATAAAAAAATGCAAACAATACTTGTGCCAAAACATGTGAATTCTACTGTAGGCCCATTTGGGTGCTCGAATACCAAATGTTGGACATAGTCAATTCTAGAAGATGCTATAATTCTGGAAGATACATATCCTAGAAATCATTTTTGGAATATGAGCTGGACCCATTTGATTCACCTGGAGGATGATTGAGAATATGCATAAATAATTTTAATTGTTTATTTCTTAATTTTTTAATATGATATATATGTGTGTATATATACACACATATGTGTATAGATACATGTGTGTATATATACACACATGTGTCTATATACACACACATACACACATGTGTGTCTACACATACACACATTTGTGTATTGTATAGTCAGAAAATGGAAGCACTTCCATTGTAGACTGCTTTAGCCTTCTGAGTAAGTGGTTTGGGACCATGTCAAGTGCCTTGAATGGGTCTCTGACTTGGATCTGACCTTTTTCCCCTTTTTGCCCCATTTCCAACTTTTCCATCTAGTTTTTGACATCCAAAACTAAAAAATGAGATTTTTTACCTCAGGGTAAAAATTGAGCTTTCTGGGTCAAGGTTGACCTCACCCTTGACCTACGTCAATTTTGACCTCACCCTTGACCTAGGTATGGGTTTCCCTCACCCCTAACCTAGGTCAAGGTCGATCTTGACCTTGACCCAGTATCCAGATTTCAGGATATCACAGTTTCCAGATGTCGGTCTTTGAAAAAGTTTAATTTCTACTTCCAGGTCAGTTGTTTTGGGTTCCAAAATGATGATTTATAAATTATATTTAATATAGGTCCTCTTCTAAGGATATAGGTCTAATGGGGATTTAATTCTCCTATATTGGCCTCTTTAGAAGATTGTGCCCTATATTTGTATAAAAGGAATCTTTCTCCTCCCATTTTCTCTAGGGCTCTCTAAGCACATGAACCATCATCAAGAAAGAAGCATGAAATCATAAGGCCCTTGAAGCAAGAAATAATCCATTGAAGAAAGCATATAATATCAAGCATTCAAGAATTCAATCATCCAATTCATCAAGGAGATCCATTGGTAGCCATCAAAAAATTCAAGCTCTATGGAGCCCTCTTGCTGAAGATTTCTCGATCCACACTCCTCCAAGCCTCTTCCTCTTCCAAGATCCATTCAAGATTGGTGTTGAAGATTTACAAGTAATTTATTTGAGACATTACACATTCTACTTTCTAAATTCTACATTATACATCCTTTTGGTGCATACATACTTGTGGATTCAAGGATTCAAATCTGCCACAAGGACTTCTACAAGCAAGGTGAATTTGTTAATTTACTTTGTTTCATTCATGCAATTTCAATTTAATTTTAAGGTTAATTCCAAAACCAGGGTTTGACCAAGGAAAACCCCTCCCCCCCAAAAAATAAATCTCTTTTTCTTCCAGGTACAGGTTCAGGACTATGGATTTAAACTCAGATCTTGATAGCCTTTTCAGCAAACTATCAGGATTCATGAATAGATTTTTTGTCGGACCTATGTAGGTCAGGGTTGAGGTTATTGGGTCAGGGGAGACATTTTGGGGTCAAGGTATATATTTTGGTGTCAAGGGTGACATTTTGTGGTCAAGGTCAAGATTCTAGGGTCAGTGGTGACATTTTGGGGTCAAGGTCAAGATTTTTATCAAGACAGTGTCTGATCGGAAAATGATTTCTGGGTTTTGTTTGTCTCTACATTTCGCTTTCAGATCATGCTTCATATTTTCTAGAAACAAAGTATAGAAATACTAAAACATAATTATTCAGATCTTCCATATCTTAAGGTTAGTACTTTTCTCCTATTTATTTCAATCTTTCTAAATCTATCACACATTCCTTTCCATAAAACGGGAATTTAAGATCTTCTTCCTTACTCTCATTTCCAAATGGTTGATTCATTTGTGCATTTATCCCTTTATTAGGGTTAATCAATTTGGATCATTCATTTTTGCATCTTGGGATAGAAGAGGAATATCTTATCTTTCCCATACTTATCTCAAATGAACTTATTTCAAACATTACATTTATTATGTTACATTTTGGTGAACCCACGATAGATAATGCTTTCTTTTTGGTGTTAGATTTGCATCTTGTGTTAGATCTTACATGCATTTAAAAGTAGATTTCTTTTATGCTCTTGTATTTATATGTCAAAAATAAATAAAAATCACAAAATTTCTGTAAAAATACAAAACATTCAAATTTTCCATCATACATTTCATTTGAATGCATTTGGATATATCTAGATCTATTTTCTATGCATTTCTTTATTTGTTATCATGTTCCACAAGTTTTTTTGAGTATTTTCCAAATCTTTTATAATGTGCTTTATTGATAGGGATGATAATCCTCCTATTTGGGATGAACCTTTGGATTTGGATGGTGATTACTCTCTTCCTCATGAAGCCATTGTGGATGATTCTACTTTTTCGAATGAATCCTTGGATAAAGACATTGATTTATCCCCTCCTTGTGAAGATGACTTGATGCAAGAGCATGATTTATTAATGGATGACATATTCATACATGATAGTGACTCTTTTTCTAAAACACACTCCTCTTATGTAGATATTTTAGAGAAATAAGAAGACATTATAGATGCTTTACCTCTATTTGGGATTCCTTCTAGTGGTGAGACATTAACGGAGAATGATATGAATTCCCTTAATGCTCTCCCTCTTAGTGTTGATCTTATGGAGAATCAAGATCTTCCCTCATCTCCTCCTAGGATGTATTTTTTTCTTCCTTCTTCTGAACCTGTTTGTAGTGCTGAAACAACTAACATGGTTTATCCAAAACCCTTGTTGACTATTAAAGGTTGTCCTTGCATTAATATCAAAGGTAAACCTATGGAATCTTTACAATCTTTCAATGATCAAGATTCGATAGCTCACACCTATCATACAAGGAATAAACCTCAACCTAATCTGGTGGTTCCTACTTCTTTACCACCTTCTCAACTGATTCTTCCTCCTCCACCCCGTCTTCCTAGCATGGAGTATGATATGATAAACCAATTGCACAATACCCCTGAAAAAATTTCTTCATGGGATCTTTTTCAAACTTCACCTACCTACCATGAAGCCTTAAAAAAATCTCTAGCAACTCTTTCCACTCCACCTCCTAACCAAGAGAACATTAATGCCTTCTTACACTGCATGCATGTTACCCCAAGTCCTCCTAACATTGTTTTTACTCAAAAGCATTTATCTTCTAAAGAAGTTCACAATCAATATGATGCCCTTATGGTTGATGTTACTTTCAATAAGAGTATCATTCATAGAACCTTTATTGATAATGTATATGGGCTTAATAGTTGTAGCATGGACATGCTCAAATCAATTAAATTTGATCTTTCAACTATTCAGCCTGATAATAATCCTATACGTGGCTTTGATAACATTGATAAGAACACTTTTGGAATCATTACCTTACCTATCAAAGTAGGTCCGGTCATCCTGAATACTCCTTTTCATGTTATGCTTGGACCTCTTAATTATAACCTCCTTTTGGGTAGACCTTGGTTGCATGAGATGCATGTTATTCCTTCCACCCTTCATCGTAAAGTCAAGTTTATTCACAACAACATGGTGTATACACTTCATGCAAATGATGCACCAAATCCTTGTTTGCATATTCAAACTCACAATACTCCTATCCTAATAGTAATCTTTCTTCCTCTAATGCTCTTCTTGGATATGATTGGGGAACCTTGAATTTTAATCTGACCTTTATTGGAGAATATAAGGTTTTTGATCTTGATTTAATGAAGCCACAAAGAGATTTTGAACAATGAGTCTTTGCTTCTACTTCTTATTACCTTCATAATAACTTTGTCACTACTTCTACCCACTATGAATCTGTCAAACCTACTAGTAATGACATAGTGACTACTAAAGTTCCATTGACTCCTTCTGATATGGCTTCTCATTATGATCCTGGTTATCATTTACTAGTTAAACAAGGATTCCATGTTCAATAATCCATTGAAGCAAGTATCTACTCTCAAGTATTTAAGAATTCAAGCATCCAATTCCTCAAGGAGATCCATTGGTAGCCATCGAAAGATTCAAGCTCTATGGAGCCCTCTTGTTGAAGATTTCTCCATCCACATTCCTCCAAGCCTCTTCCTCTTCCAAGATCAATTCATGATTGGTGTTGAAGATTTACAAGCAATTTATTTGAGACATTACAAATTCTACTTTCTAAATTCTACATTCTACATCCATTTGGTGCATACATACTTGTGGATTCAAGGATTCGAATCTGCCACAAGGACTTCTACAAGCAAGGTGAATTTGTTCATTTACTTTGTTTCATTCATGAAATTTCAATTATATTTTAAGGTTAGTTCCAAAACTAGGGTTTGACTAAGGAAAATCCCCCTCCCCAACAAAAAATCTCTTTTTCTAGCAGGTACAACTTTGGGACTGTGGATTTGAACTTAGATCTGGATACCCTCTTTTAGCAAACTATCAGGATCCGTGAACAGATTTTCTCTCTAACTTGTGTAGGTTAGGGTCAAGGTTATTGGGTTAGGGGTGACATTTTGGGGTCAAGGTTGAGATTTTGGGGTCAAGGGTGATATTTTGGGGTCAAGGTCGAGATTCAGGGGTCAACGGTGACATTTTGGGGTCAAGGTCAAGATTTTTATTGAGATAGTGTCGGATCAGAAAATGATTTCTGGGTTTTGTTTGTCTCTGTGTTTCTATTCTGCATCATACTTCAGATTTTCTAGAAACAAAGTATAGACCTCAGAAAATGGCATTCTTCAGATCTACCATATCTTAAGGTTAGTACTTTTCTCCTTTTTATTTCAATCTTTCTAAATCTATCACACATTCCTTTCCATAAAACAAGAATTTAAGATCTTCTTCCTTACTCTCATTTCCAAATAGTTGATTCATTTGTGCATTGATCCCTCTCTTGGGGTTAATCAATTTGGATCGTTCATTTGTGCATCTTGGGATAGAAGAGTAATATCTTATCTTTCCCCTAATTATTTCAAACAAACTTATTTGAAATGTTACATTTCTTATGTTACATGTATATATACATATTTACACATATACACATATACACATATATGTGTGTGTATATACATACACACATGTGTATATATACATACACACACACAGATATATATATATATATACATATCTGTGTATGTCTTTGGATGTGTGTGTGTACACATATATGTGTATATATACACACATACACACATTTATGTATATATACATATATATGAACATATACACACACATTTACACATCAATCATGTCACGGATTTGACGAGATATTAAATTTGCTTTTGTAAAATTTAGAATTGGAATTTGTAATTCCAATTTCACCTATTTAGGTGGAAAATTGATATGCCCATTTTGGGGAAAAATGAGAATTGCATAATTCCAATTCCATTTTTATTCATTAACCCAAACATGAAATTTGGCATTATTCGGAATTAGATAATGCCAATTCCAGTCTAATTTCGGTCCCCCAGTGGGCCCAATTGATAAAAGTAGCAATGTTTGGTATGAATCCATTGGATGTGTTTGTTAAAATGAATGGTAAATATCATATCTAATATCTAAACATCTAAATAGATAGGTAAGATGAATATTATTTTATTTTAAAGATTAAAATAGAATTATAATTTTCAAAGATTATTTTTTTCCTTTAATTTTTAAATTTTATTGGTAAAAGAATTGTTTTTATTATTTTCTAATATATTTATGCTACTAGAAAATAAAATAATGAATGATTAGTAGAAGACTTGAGGGAGTTTTTTTCAATTTTGTTCTGAATAAGTTAAATTGGAAAGGGCTCGTAACCATAACAAAAAGCTCAAAGGAAATTCAAGAGGAATTCACAAGGATAAATTTTTTTGCTTTAGGATTTCCAAGAAAGAGCCCTTCCAAGCACATAACTAAAACATAAGTAGAAGGGCCCTTTTTTTCTATTTGAGAAGAAACCTACACATTTTGCTCTATTTTTCTTCTTTTTGCTTTCTAGTACTCTAGTTCCTCCTGGGGAGTGTTGAAAGAGGTCACCATCTTTTCTATCATTTGTTTAGTAAATATGATGATTTCCACAAGCTTTTTGTTCACCGGGTTTTTCTTAGTTTTAGCACTGGCTGGGGCAAACAACATTTCATGTTTCTCCTCTTTAGAGGACTTAAAGCTTTCAATTAAAGAACTTGTTCCTTGATTGTATCCAAATTATTTAATGTCATGGTAATTTCATCGTCTACTTGCCAAACACAATCTTCGACAACAGTCTGAGAAAAATCCCCATCTTTAGCCTCAACTTCTGCAATACCTTCCAATCTATTAGTCTTTTTATTTGTTGTATGAAGTTGACTAATAAGCCATTTGATGATTGCATTCTAATGGTTATAGAGGATTCACAATTTATCAACATTACCCATAATAGGTGGGTAGTTAGGTATCTTATCTTCATGCCAAGGGTGGTGGGAATAGGAAGGATAAGCATTTTATGGGAATAGTTCCTTGCTGAAACTATTTCCAGCACTTGGTGGCAATAGTTATAATATATTAAGCCCTGATTTAATCATGTACTTTCATGGCTTATGTATATTCATTCTTTTAAAAATAAATAAAAAGAAAAAATGACTCATATCTAAAATGTGCATTTACTTAATTATGAAATTCTAGTTATGAAAGTCTGTGTAAGTTGTATTATTAGTTGTTAGCTATTATTACAAGCTATTTAATTAAGAAATTAAATACTATTTATAACTCCATTTTATTAATAAAAACATATTAACTTTTCTAAACTATTCTAGAAACCAAGTCAAGATAAACTTTATTGCTTCAACCTTAAATATTTCTTGATTCCCATTTTTTTCCCACATATTCCTGAATAAGATTTTAATGGGAAGCATGTATATTCTATTTATTCCTTGAAAAATTCTAAAAACTCACTGCATCCAATCTCCCATAATCATTCTCAAAACCGAATCTTAATATTTTGGATGATTCATATTTAGAAAACTGAAGATACATCGTTGAAAATGTCATAAATAAAAACTATGAAAGTGCTACATGATCTCAAAATGTTTATTATTTTTTAGCATCACAGCAATGAGTAGCATGCTACATTTCCATATTTAGATATTCTTTGTTCTGACTCTGTTTATGAAACCTAATCCACATAAACGCAAAACATTTCTTCCAAGAATGCCAAACACTGTTATTTATCTGGATTCAAAGGAAATAGGTCCAATGTTCTAATTTTAGATGGATCTACCAATGAATTCCCTTGATTTGAGGTACCCACGGAACTGAGAACCTACACAAAAGTGAATTTATTCAAGAAAAAGTAAAGAGAAAATAAAGAAAAAAACAACTCAGTTGATAATTAAAAACCCCTTTTGGTAAAAGAGCCCTTCGTAGATTTCGGTCTTTGATAGATTCATCTTATTTTTACATAATATGAATGAAAAGGGTTCCTCTTCTTTCATATTAATATATATTTCTCAGAAAGATACCCTAATATTATTCATTAAACACATTATTTGAAACACAAGCCAAAATATTAAACGTGGTTTAACACCTGTATAGAGCTCTTGTCAGATGATCTCTTTGAATGGAATAATGAAGGCAAGTTTCGTGGCTTAGATACTGAAGGCCATTTAGATGCTAAAATATAAATTATTCAGGTTAGTTTAAGAAAACAATATAAACAACAAATTTGTAAGAGTCTATGAAAACACTTACATGATTCTGCCACTTCTTTTTTCTGTTTATCCCTTGCAGCAACATTCTGAAACCAGAAGAATACAGTGTTTCCCTCCACCAAACCATGGCGGTGTAGTAATGTGGTTTATTTGCTCCACCAATGGATTTCTCATTTCACTCATGAAAAGGGATTCCAGTAATCTCTTTTGAGTTTCAGTTAGATTCCATCTGCTGCAAACACTCCCAGCAGTTCCGCCCTGCACCACACTAGCATATCTGGTAAGCCTAGAATTTGAGGAAAAAATAATAATGCAATTATTCTACAAGGGAAAGGAGGATTTTTCAATAATATGTGAAAAATTTGTTCTGTTTTATAAAATGAGAAAAACCCAGTTTGTTTACCTACACCATATCCTTGATCCATTTTGTTCTGCGGCCCTAAACTTGAAATATCCTCAGTACTTCGTGTTACTACCAAAGGACCTAGAGAGCTTACCCACCAGAGAATCTCAGGTAACTTGAAACCTAATTTTTTCAAGGGAAAGCATATGGTTGCTATGAATAAGCAAGAATGCAAGGGAGTTGGAGAGTTTTCTTGGAGAGTTTCAAAATTTAGCGGTAAGGAAGTGTTATACACCGTGTAATGAATATCATAATTTTGAATGAGTTACGAGGAATGTCAAAGTGAATAGGTAGGGCATAATAATCTAGGTCATTTTATTGGTGAGTTCTTTGGAAAGAGAATATTCAAAGATAAGTAGGTTTAAGAATTTCTTAGGTTGACATTTTGTTATCATACAAATTTAACTATTTATTGGGAACGGTGGAAGGGAAGAGTTCTACACCATGTAATGAATAACATAATTGAGTTAGAAGGCATGTCATAATGAGTAGGTAGGGTGCAATAAACTAGGTTAGTTTATTTATGACCTTTTTTGAAAGTGCAAATTCAGAGATAAGTCATTTTAAGAATTTTTGACGTTGAAATTTCATTTTCATACAAATTTAAACGTTTCTAAGGTAAAAATTGAAAGGAAGTGTTCTAAACGACATAATGAATAATGAGTCGATAGGGTAAAATAAACTAGGTTGATTTATTGGTGACCACTTTTGAAAATGTAGATTTAGAGATAAGTGATTTTAAGAATTTCTTAGGTTGACATTTTGTTGTCATACAAATTTGAAAGTTTATTAGGTAATGTTTTTCAATAAGTTAAGACATGTCAAGTGAGAAGGTAGGACACAATAAACTAGGTTGATTTATTAGAGAGCTCTTTGAAAAGTGTTGAGTCAGAGATAAATAGGTTTGTAAAATTCTTAGGTTTACATTTTATTGTTATACAAATTTGAGAAAGAGGATCACAACATGGGGAAAATTTTTTGAGTGTGTCCACAATTGCTTTCAACTTTAAATCTGCAACAACCACTCCACGCAGAATCATACATGTGTCACTCTCTACCATAATGGGAGCCAATCAAATTCCACACACATAATAAACTAGAAAGTAAACAAAAAAAACATAAAGAGTCTCTTACAAAAGCATTTTAACACATGCATTCAAATAACAAGGTAGGGAGCCAACCTGTATTAGCAATACCAAGGTGGAAATGACTAAATTTGAGCACAATCCTCTCCACAAGACTTTATTCCTTTCTCCATACATAGAAAAAATCAGAACTACAAAAACACTCCCTTTTCTCCCATTTCCTTTACTTATCCAAAAATAATCCTTATTTTCTTCCTACCAACTCCTCATTAAAGATGGATGGTTCAAAGTGTCCCCTACTCCTTTTAGATTTTTTCTCATAAATGAGGTGGGACACAAAAAGTGAGAAATGTTGATGGGCTTGACCCATTCTCACATTCCCAAATTTTTCATTTGATAAAAGTGTCATGTATACACTTCCATATAAATATGCTTTTAAACCATATTTAGGATCCCTAGTTGGGGTGTGTGTGTGTGTGTGTGTGTGTGTGTGTGTGTGTGTGTTTATATCTATAAAAGGGCTCCCATTCCATATTCCTCAAGTCTGTGATGAAATGCACTATAGAGATCTATGCGGGAGCCTTTTTTCACAAAACTGCTCTGTCAACACCAGTAAACTGCTAACTAAGAAATGAATTTACAAAACTACTGTAATAGACACTAAGAAAATTCTCTCCAAAGTAAAATGTACTATAAGTATCCTAACTATAAGAATCCAAGACAATATTGAGTGATTCAATCCATTCAAGAACACTAACTATCAAAAAGCATTAACAGTGCAAAAGAACATAGTAACATAGCAACTTCAGACCATTTGAATGACTTCTCCACCTCAAATAACCTTGGGAAATGTTCCTCCTCATGGTTTTTATGCTTTCCCCATGTTTTTAAGTTGTTACAATAAATACCCATCCTCAAATATTGAATGGAATCATTTCTTGTCAATGTTGTCATGCAACTTTGCAAAGTTGCAAATCTTGTCATGACAACAGTTTTACAACTTTTACAATATTGCCTCTAACATATATTAATGACATCTAAACTATATAAAATGATGTATAAAAATCGTAGAGGCCATTTTAGGATCAATTCCAAGCTTTCCTAAGCCTTATAGGGTTTTAGACCCAAATTCTCACTTTTAGGATTTCTTAATCACTAAACACTAAAAAAGAAAAAACAAGTAGGGTGGATTGATCCTAGTAAAATCCACCAAGAAAATAACTCACAAGAAAATCTAAGGTATAATAAAATACTCCTGACTTGGCTAGGGTCAGTACAAGACACAACAAAAATATGAAACTAGGAGTTAGCCTAGGTGCTCCTGCACCATTCTCTCCAAACAAAAATATTTCAATCCACTCTTGGATTGAGCATGTTGAAGTCAACTCCCAACTTCTTAAAATATATCTCTTTGATCCATGTAGCCTCTGCATATCCTTGGCCCTGCCACTTCACCAGATGCTCTTTGTAAGCATTATGTCTTTTATGTTTGTAGACCCTTGAATCAAGTAATTTTTATGCTTTCATGGATGATCTAGAGGTTAATTGCAGGTCCTCCACTTCTTGGATTACTCAGTAAGACTCTGATCTTGATCAGGAGTAGGTCTATTTTAAAAGACCAGATCTACAATATTGAAGATGGGAGATAATCCAATATCCTCAAGGAGTTCAACTTATTAAACATTTTTGTCATCTTTAGCCAGAATAGTGCAAGGGCCTAATCTCCTCATCTATAGCTTGTTTGGTACTCCCTTCTGCAACCTTTCCTTGTTCAAATGGACCAAGACAAGATCCCCGACATGGAATTGTACATCCTTCTTTCTTTCATCCACCTTATGCGTTATCTTTGCAGTATTCTCTGTCAAAGTCTTTCTCACTGATGCATGTACTTCTTTAATGGAGTGTGCAAAGTCTTATGCATATCCACTCCCTTTGGCTCCATCCTTTAACTCTTTGAGTTCAAATATCCCTCTAGGATGTAATCCATAAACAACTTCAAATGGACTCCTTCCATTTGTCATGTTGATTGTATCATTGTAATCAGCTGCCCCAAAATTTGGTCCCAAGCTTGACCATACTCCTTAGTGAGACACCTTAATAGGTTCCCTAGACTCCTATTAACCACCTCTTTTTGACCATCTTTCTAAGGGTGATATGCAGACCCAACAGACAGATTGGTTCCCAATTTTTTCCACAGTATATTCCAAAAGTGACTCATGAATTTTGAGTCTCTGTCTGAAATTATGGTCAAGGGTAACCCATGGATTCTAACCACCTCCTTGAAGAAAATATGTGAAATGTGAAAAGAATTATGAATAGTGTTGCAAGGGAAAAAATGTGTCATTTTGTTGAATCTATCTACTATGACATATATGTTTTCATATCCTAGTTTTGTCCTTGGCAATCCTGCAACAAAGTCCATGCTCAAGCATTCCCAAGGTCTACTTGGAATAGGGAGAGGTTGGTAAAGGCATGCATTGGAGGATGTGCCCTTGGATTTCTAACATACTACACAACACTCTATATACTTTCTGATATCTAGACTACTTCTTGGCCTAAAATAAAACAACTGCACTAACTCTTGAGTCTCATTGACTCCAAAGAGACCAATAAGTGCCCCATTATGATTCTCTTGAATCATATTTTTCATAATTGATCCTCTAGGGATACGTAACTGACTTCCCTTAAACAATAAGTCACTCTACATGGTATAATCATAAAAATCTCCATGAAAATGAATCTTATGATCTTTACATACCTTGTATATCTCTGCAAAGTCTTCATGCTCTGCATACAAGTCCTTTGAATCTCTCAATATCCATGGTCTACAATTGTACTTCTTGTGTAAAGTATTGGGCATAACCACTCCCTTTGGCTCCATCCTTTAACTCTTTGAGTTCAAATATCCCTCTAGGATTTAATCCATAAATAGCTTCAAATGGACTCCTTCCAGTTGTACTATTGATTGTATCATTGTAATTATATTCACCCTACCCCAAAAGTTGGTCCTAAGCTTGACCATACTCCTTAGTGAGATACCTCAATAGGTTCCCTAGACTCCTATTAACCACCTCATTTTGACCATATATTTGAGGGTGATATGTAGACCCAAAGGATAGACTGGTTACCAATTTTTGCCACAATGTCTTCCAAAAGTGACTCATGAATTTGGAGTCTCTATCTGAAACTATGCTCAAGGGTAACCCATGGATTCTAACCACCTTCTTGAAGAAAAGATGTGCAATGTGACAACCATCATGAATAGTATTTCAAGGGAAAAAATGCACCATTTTGCTAAATTTGTCTACTATGACATATATACTGTCATATCCTTGTTTTTTCATTGGCAATCCTATAACAAAGTCCATGCTCAAGCATTCCCAATGTTTACTTGAAATGTGGAAAGGTTGGTAAAGGCCTTCATTGGAGGATGTTCCCTTGGATTTTTGACACACTACACAACACTCCACATAATTTCCGATATCTATACTCATTCTTGGCCAAATATAAAAACTTTGCACTAACTCTTGAGTCTTATTGACTCCAAAGTGACCACTAAGTGCCCAATTATGCTTCTCTTGAATCAAATTTTCCCTAATTGATCCCCTTGAGACACATAACTGACTTACCTTAAACAATAAGTCACTCTGCATTGTATAATTAGAAAAATCTCCATGAAAATGACTCTGATGTTGTTTACATACCTTTTATATCTTGAAAAATTCTTCATCCTCTATTTACAAGTCCTTGAAATTATCAATGTCAATGCTCTGCAATTACACTTCTTGTACTGTGAGAAGTCTCCTACTAAGTGCATCAGTGACATTGTTCGGAAATCCCTTCATATGCTTGATTTTGAAGGTGTAAGACTGCAAGTACTCCACCCATTTCATGTTTTTTTGACTGAGCTTGTCTGGGATTTCAAAAAACTAAGAGCTTGGTTGTCTGAATACACTACAAAATATTTAGGAAGCAAATAGTGACATAACTTTCTTAATGGTTGGACTAGAGAATACATCTCTAAATCATAGGAAGAGTACTTCCTCTTTGCATCACTGATCTTCTCACTATGAAAAGTCATTGGCCTTCCTTCATGGCTCAAAACAACCCCTATAGAAACATTCCTAGCATCACACTCAACTGTGAAGAGTCTCTCAAAACTTTGGAGAGTTAAGATAGGTTGAGTAGAAATTGTCTTCTTCAACAATTCAAATCCCTAGTTAGCTTTCTCATTCCACACAAATTTGATTTTCATCCCACCTTTTGTGGTATCTAACATGGGAGCACAGATAGCACTAAACTTCTTAATGAATTTCATTTAGTACTGAGCAAAGACATGAAATCTTCTCACCACTGTTGTAGTTTTGGGGGAAGGCCAGTTGATGACGGATTATACCTTGCTTGTTTCAATATCTTTCTAGATCGATCATGATATTTTCTTCATGCGATCTCTTAAACAAAAATTTCTAAATGCCTTAAATGTTCTTCTTTATTCCTACTAAAGATTAGGATATCATCCAAATATACTATAATAAATTTACCAATGTAGTCAAGTTAAGAAATTCATTCACAAGTCTCATGAATGTGGATGGGGCATTTGATAACCCAAATGGCATTAAAATCTATTCATAGAAACCTTCAATGCTTTTGAAGGCTCTCTTCCATTCATCTACCTCCTCGACCCTAATTTGATGATAACTACTCTATAGGCCAATCTTAGTAATGCACTTTTCCCCTCCTAAAAAGTCCATTAGGTCTAATATCTTAGGAATAGGGAATCTATACCTAATGGTGATTCTATTGATGACTCTAGAATCAGTTCATAGCCTCCAAGTTCCTCCCTTTTTGGGTGCTAGGATAGTGGTAACAACACATGGGCTTATACTTTCTCTAATAAGGCCTTGGTTTAGGAGTTCTTGGATTTGCTTCACAATTTCCTCATTTTGTTGAGGGCTCATCTTATAAGCAGCTTTATTAGGTAGGGTAGCTCTAGGAATGAAGTTTATTTGGTGGCTAATATCTCTCTTAGGGGGTGGGCTAGCTATTTTTCTATCACTTACAAAGTCCTTGTATTCCTTTAGTAATTCTTGCACTTCTATAGGAATCTATGTCTTGTTTACTATCTTCTCTGCATCTTCTTCCTTTGGATTTAAAACCAAAGCATATCCTACTACCTATTCTTCTTCTAGATCTTCTAAGAACTTTTTTTCACTAACCAAGAGAACATTAGGTCATGTGGGCTTCACTTATCCTTCTTCTAGAAGTTACTAGATTTGGAAAGTAACACCACCTTTCTTGAAAGAATATGCATTCTTGGATCCATCATGCATGGCTTCTCTATCAAATATCTATGGCCTTCCTAGTAAGAGGTGATAGGTATGCATAGGTAGGACATCACATAGTACCTTATCTTTGTACCTTCCAATAGAGAAGTCCATCCATGCTTGTTCATTCAGAAGGACATATTGTCCTTTGTTCAACCAAGTAACCTTGTATTGATTTCTACGTGGAAAACTCTTCAGTTTAAGGTTGCTAACTACCTCCTCTAAAATTATATTGTCAGTAGACCCTGAGTCTATGATGATTTTACACATTTTACCCATCATTTTTCATTTCACTCTGAATAGTGATCTTCTCTAGCTTGGTTATTCTCTCACTAGTTGCTTAATCTATGTTCATCTTATCATCATATTTTCTCCCTCTTCTGACTCTAGGGGTAATTCAAGGTGTTTTTTACCACTCCTAGATTCTTCTTGAAAAAAATTGACTCTCTTGTCAATCCCTTTAGAAGTAGAGCCTTTCTCTGGACACCTATAGGAATGGTGTCCCATTTGGTTGGAATAATAGCACTTCATTGTTGAAAAGGAGGCACCCCTTCATTGGTTATTGTTCCTTCCTCCCTAATTAATATTAGAGCCTCTTCCTCTATTGAGGCCTCCTCTATTTTAGATTCCCTCTTTTTGTACAGTTAGTTTAGTCTCTCCTTGAGTTTGTGATTTTTTACTTCTACAACCATATCCACCTCTTTGGTCTCTGCCATCTCTTCCTCTTCCTTTGCCTCTGGTATTCCTTGACTCTTGTTTCCTTTTCAACTTTTCTTCCACCTTAACTGCAAGTTGGTGACACCTTTGAACTATGGTAGGAGTTAAGGGACTCAATTCATCTTGAATAGTCCACCTTAAACTATTGAGGTATTTGGCTACCTTCACACTTTCATCTTTTGAAACTCTTGACCTCATGCTTAACCTCTAAAGCTCCTCGGTGTAAGAGTTGACATCCAATTTTATTTTCTTAAACTTTTCCTTTTCTTATTTAAGTAAATTTCATAATCTTCTAGCACATATGCCTCTCTTATTTTAGCTACCATAGATTTCCAACTGGCTATGGGTTTCTTTCCTTCTTTCTCCCTATCATTTTGGATAAATTTTCACCAAGTGAGTGTAGACCCTCTAAGTTTTTCTTTTGTCACTTTTACCATTTGGGCTTCTATTATCCCATCACACTCAAAATAGTTTTCAAGTCCTTCAATCCAATCTAGGACTACCTCTGGTTCCATTTTCACACTAAAGTATGGGATTCCTTCCAATGCCTTTCTACTTAAGGATTTTAATGCCTTAAACAATGGTTCTTCAGTGAGGATAGGGTCTGGTTTAGGGAATTCATCATCTATGGCTATCTCTTCACAATTTCCTTCAACTTTATCCTTGACTTCCTAAGTCTTCTCTTCCACTTGGTCCAATGTTTTCTATAATTGGGTCAATCTATCTATGACGAACCTATTCTCTTCTTCTTGCTCATCCACTTTCTTTGCAAGTTCTACAATTTTCACCATTGTATACTCTCCTTTTGAATCTTCTGGTTGAAACATTCATGAAAAGCCAAATCTTGTTGGCTCTGATACCAATCTGATAGAAACTCCCAAGTGTGCTTGCACAAGCCTATTAGGACTCTAACTATTCCTAGTTTTCCCAAGACCCCTACCTTTCTTCTAAGATATTACAAGTCCTTAGGTGGTTTAGGACTTCTAATACACCTCTCTAAGAGATGGCATCCATTTTGCTCCACTTAGGGGTAACTATCAACAAGTTTCAATTCTCTTCTTTACTCCTTCTTGGATGACTCCAGGTGCCTTTTCGTCTCCTTTCCTTAACAACTGTTTGCACGGGGAATAATCCATTGTTGGAAAAAATCTTGAGCTTCACTTGATCCCATTAGGATAGGGTATCAAGACTTTTGCAAATGATTTTAAGACTCTTATTGAATTTTGTCTTTTAGGCCTAATACTCCTTCTAGTCCTAATTGACTAGTTTTTCCCAATTAAATCAAAATTTTCACCAAAAAAACCAAAACAAAATGTGATATTATGATACCATTTTCTGAGACATGAGATATTTTTTAGGTCTTAGAGTTCCAAGGTCTCTGTACAATGGATTCCTAGAATTAAGGGCAACTAGGGCTAATTGTGCTATTCTGGTTTGGTCTAGTAACTTCTGCATGAAAATGTACCCAAATGGATTGGGAAAGGCATAAGCTTCTTAGGAGGTGTCTATATATCCTTAATTCATTAAAAAGAAATCTTGGTTTCACTCTACAAATCATACCTCTGCATTCAAACACCATTAGTTTACTGATAAACACCTTACCGGATGCATTGGACTCGCCTAGGGCTTGTCATTAAAAATAGTTAAATTGCTTCTCGGAGATCCTCCATTTTTATTTAGACTATAAAAGGGCTCCCCTACCCTATTCCTCAAGGTCACAATGATATGCATAGTAGAGATCTATGTGGGAGCCATTTTAAAAATATCTGCTATGTCAACACCAGTAAACTACTAACTAAGAAATGAATTTACAAAACTACTCTAATGGACACTAAGAAACTTATCTACAAATAAAAATGTATTATAACTAGCTTAAATACAAGAATACAATGCAATATTGAGTGAATCAATCCATTCAAGAACACTAACTATCAAAAAACATTAACAGTGCACAAGAAAACAGTAACAAAGCAACTTCATACCATTTGAATTACTTCTCCACCTACGCTGACCTTGTAAAATGGGCCTCCTCATGGTTTTTATCCTTTCCCCATGTGTTCAGGTGGTTACAATAACTACCCATCCTCAAACATTGAAGGGAATCATTTCTTTTAATTGTTGTCATACAACTTTGCAAAGTTGCAAATGTTGTCATGACAACATTTTGACAACTTTTACAATATTGCCTCTAACATAGATTAATGACCTCTAAACAATATCAAATGATTTAGAAACATCATAGAGGCTATTTAGGCTTAATTCCAATCTTTCCTAACCTTTATAGGCTTTTATAGCCAAATTCCCACTTTTAGGCTTTCTAAACCACTAAACACTAACAAAGCAAAAACAAGTAGAGTTGACTGATCCTAGTCAAATCCACATAGAAAATAACTCACAAGACCTTCTAAGGTCCAAGAAAATAATCCCGGCTTGGCTAGGGTCAGTACAAGCCACAACCAAAACATGAAACTAGGAGTTAGCCTAGGTGCTCCTGCACCAGTTAGTACTTTTGTTAATGTAAATTAAGTCTCAAATAATAATGAATCAATTATTTATATATGATTATGGTTATTATAATTTATGTCAATGCTAATAAAATATATTATTAGAAAATATTAAATATCAATTATAGATTTGTTGTTAATTATTAAAATATTTTAAATATAACCAAAAAAAAAGGTTTCTAATAATATTTTTCCTTTAAATTCTAAACACAAGAAAATAAGAGATTCAATCAATAATAAAATATATATTATTTTCATTGTTATATAATATTTTATTTAAATACCATTTAGAAACTTAAATATAAAATTCATTTCGTATTTAAAAGAAAACCTACAAGAAAGTTTGTTTTAATAAAAGAAAGAATAATTAAAGGGAAAGGGAATCTTATTCTTATAAGATTTTGGTTTTATACATAGATAGAATTCTAAGAAAAGACACAAGCTTTAGTTTTTTTTTTTTTGATGTTAGGGGATAGCAAGGAATTTTTTTATGGAAAACCTATCATATCTTAGGAAAAAGAAAATAAATCTCTACATAGATGCTTATACAGCAAGGCATAGGAGTAAAGAAAACACTTTTAGAATTAGAATGGGAAAGAAACTGGGCCACAAGCAAGGAAAAAAATGCATGCATGTAAATAATATGATTTTTTTTGGGAACCTCTGAATCGCCCTTTCAATTTGAGGGCATTACTTGCCTTTATAAAATGCAGTCAACAAGGAAAATGCTAGGGAGGTTTTTAACTTTATCCTTGGCAATTGCATTTTCTTGAATGTTTCAAAAAGGCCTTATCAACAGAAAAAAAATTGATGGCATTAAACTCTTTATGGTTTTTCGAAGAAGATGATTGGAATCTTTAGGGGACTGAAAAGAGCCTTCCTTGCCTATGATCACCGTTATGTTTTCTATGAATTTGACTACGTCACCAATGAGGATTTCCAAAAGAGCTATATTTTCTTCATTATAGTGAAAGAAAATAGCTTGGAGATCGTCTTTGCATTCGAAAATGTTGGGAGCATAGATGGAGTTGTTTATTTGTGTTCTACATGAATACCTATTTGCAATTAGAGGGACATATTCAAATTTGTATGCTAGTTAAGAAACTTCTTTATGCAATAAATAATAGGGTCCTTGGAATGAGATTTCCATTAATTCTTCTTTTCCAAAATTGGCATAGACTCAAGACGTCATCTATCACTACCCTTTTCCATAGAAATTGACTTCATGCTTTGCATTTTAACCTACTATGGAAGGGATGGGGACAATGTAAACATGTGAAGTCCCTACAATGGAAGGGATAGGGAAAATGTAAACATGTGAAGTCCCAACAATAGAACACTAAGGTTTCTGCTCTTTTTAAGAAATTGGATGATAGTAATGTCATGCTAAAAAAAAATCTCTACATCAGTTATGAGGGTATGTGGACCTCGGTGGATAATCACGATGTTGTGGTTAGCATGCTATATGGGAACGACCCCAATAAAGCCACTATTATTGTTTAATATGATGCTGAGGATATCACTACCATTCTTTCTAGATAAAAAAAAAGGACTCGTGTCAGCCTCAAAAATAAGGATACGACTACATCCAGGGATCTCACTGGCCTTAAAGAAACCATCAAAAATATGTTTGATCTTGGGGATGTGGTGGCTAAGAAGGATCTTATCGTAGTTTATCTTTTACGTCCTAATCCCTCACTGCTAGGTGTTTTACTGACTAGGTTTCAACTGGCTGTTCCTGCTTGGTGACTATTGGGGTTTGAAATCTATTTTTCCTTTTTGGGCTTAGTGCTTTTATTTTGGTTTTCTATTGTTAAAGGTCTCAGGTCCCATCTAAACCTTCTTTTTATTTAATCCAAAACCTACTGTGAAAGGGGTCATTTATGTTATAAGTGTGTTGTTTGTTTCTCCCACACATTGATTGTTCTGTAGTGAATTTATTTGAATCATATCCGTTACATAATTTCATTTTTCATCTGTCAATTTTTGAATTCTAATTGCATATGTGTTTACCTGGGGGCATAATTTCTTTTTCTTTTATTTTTCCCCTGCCAACCTTTATAATGGATTATTCATTGTTTTTTTTTCCTTGTTTTGCATGCACAGTCTCTATGTGATTTATGTTCCCCCCTGCCCGCCCCCCTCATGTTTTTAATTCACCAAATGTTATTTTTATATGCATGGGTATGTGTTTGGTCTTCTTTTCAAGAGAGGGTTTGATTTTAGTGAAGGGCTTGTTTCAAGTGGTGTGTGTCCAAACCGTAATAGGCATTGCTTCCAAAGAAATTTTCCAGCCAAGTTAAATGTTACGAAGACTTTCTTGGTTGTGATAAGTCATGTAAGACTATAAATTCTTATCAAGATTTTGTGCCAATGAGTCAATCCTTCGATAAGAGGATAAATTCCTCTTTGAATTGACCTTTTAACTTTTAGTCTGTTCTATTTTCTATTATATTTTCTTGGTGATGTGTTAGGGAATACAGGTTTGAGCAGCCTATGTATCTATGTCTCCATGCACTTACATATGTGTGAGATTCAACGGTGCATGTCTGGAAGTGGGGGTTCTTGGCTCTACACTTATTTTCAACGATTTGGGCCATTTTAAACCAGCTACTTCAATAAGTTTCTTTTCCAAATCGCATCGCCGCTCATAGAATCTGTAGCACAAGTCTTGAGGTTCTTAATGTTGTTTGAGGCATCTTTGTGCCATATGCTTCTTTATTCTCTCTAGCAATGATTTCAAATTGGCATTTTGTCTTAGGCGTTGTTCCCCTTTACTTCTTTCTTTCGATGGTTTTTAATAGTGATGAATCTAATTGATTTCCTTGAATGCATGTAATTTGACTTTTAAGCCCAACATAGACTTAGATAGGTTGCAGGTCCTCATAGGGCTGCCAAGTTTATTATAGCTAGCCTCAACATTTTTAGAAGTAATTTGTGGAGCTCGTGGGCCTATGGCAAATGAATTTTAGTGCTTATTGTTTTAGGAGATATAAAAAATAGAATGCTTAAATAAAATCTTAATAATAATTTTTTTAGATAAGAATTTTAAGAAAAAATAGGAGATATAAAAAAGAGGGAAAATGATTTGTGGATCCATGTGTCATTTTTGTCAATAAACAACCATTGCTTATTTCAGTCCCCTTTTTTCAATGCTTATTTTTAATTTTTAAGCTGTCGCTGCTCCACTAATTTAGGGATAGATTCAAAATTATCATTTTATTCTGATTTAAAAATGATACTCTAGTCGCTTAATTTTAAGCACAAATTGCACTTAAGCAGCCGCATGGGGACATGGGGTAAATGGTTACATATTGTATTTTATAGGTAACAATGATACGTTATGTGTTAAGTGGTTTTATGAATGTTGTGAGTAAAATGGTGTAAAATGATTAATTTTGTTAAGTCAGTTCTAAGATCAATTTTAACAGGAATGTATCAATGGCATAAAAAAACATATTAGAAAAATAATTACAATGTTGGAAAATTTAGGAAATAAGAATTAGGCATTATATTAATCTGTTAGAAATCATGATTTCTTAATTGTTATTTCATGTGGGCAAAATGGCCAATAAGATTGTGTTAGTTTATACATATTCATGTTGTAAGCGTATTTTGAAGTAATAGGTAAATAGATTGTTTACAATTATTTATTTATTTATTTATTTTACTAATTATTAGTATTGATATTTAAATTTTATTTAGTAAATTTTCAATACCTAATTAAGTTCTAATTAATTATTAAATAGTTTAAAAATATGAATTTAAAGAAACTATTTTGTATTTTAGTATTTATTGGCATTACTTAGCTTAGACCAAGATTTAGCTAATAATATTTTAGAATTATATATTAAATTATCTACACTAGGTTTTAATTTCATGATCACACTTCTGTGTTATGTGAACATTTTATTATTAATTTTGGTTATTATGTAATTGTATTGATTAAGTTTTAGGGTTTGATGCTTGGGGTTTTGGCCCTTTATTACCAGAGGTTTGGGAATTTTCTTTGATATAATAATTGAGTTACCTTTTAGTTTTAGTGTAATCATTCCTTAATTATGGACATTGGTTTTATCTAATTTATGTCAACACTATGTTTTGGGAACTTATTGTAGAATTTAAGTTGCATGAGGTTTTCATTTTCTTCCTTGACATATTATGGAGGGTGAGTGTTTCCTAAATGATTGAGTGGATCCACAATATTGTATGGGAACTTATTGTAGAATTTAAGTTGCATGAGGTTTTCATTTTCTTCCTTGACATATTATTGATGGTTTATGGAGGGTGAGTGTTTCCTAAATGATTGAGTGGATCCACAATATTATATAATGCAATGAGTTCGTTAGTAATGAGAACTTTAAAATATGAATTTGTATTGGAACCAAGGAGGTTTCTTATGAGACTCCATACCTATTGTGTATATGATGGCTTTATTGATGTCCATATAGAGGTTGGATAGAGGCGGATCCTGATGTGAATTGTGTCTTAGCCAGTTCTAGTTTGTAGCTTACATAAGGATATGATCAAAACACGAGAAATAAGTTAAACATGTTATTAAATAAATACCTCCAGCTGATGGATCGAAGTTCAATTGTATCAGACTCGACAGTGATTGGGCAAGCGAGATCATGGGTTTCTGCGCAGTAGAAGAGGCAAATATTTTTCTTCTGACCTCTGTAACTATCAAAACCCATTTCATCACTCTCAGTTTGACTCGTGGCTAATGCAACCACCACAGAGACTACCATTGTTCTCTTATTACTTTCTGTGGCGTGCACTTTAAGAAAACTCAATTCGTCTGCAGTGAGACTGAGAAAAACCTTGTAGTTGAGAGGACTCGATCCGCGTCTTCTAAATTTTGTTAAAGAAGCAATGACATTATTTTTATAATGGTATTGCAGATCATCTCTATTTAGAGAATGCAAGGAATGGGTAATGTTTTTGGTTTTGAAACCCCCAATTCCGTGCTGCTCAACAAAACTTTATACCAAGATACCTTTATTTTCACTTAAAAGTCCAATGATCTGCTAGTTCCTCAATATTTGGCATCAGTTTTCCTTACATGATTGAACCAAACATGAACTTGGTTGGTAGTACAGAATTGAATGTGGGATAGAAGACCCCAAACATCGTTATATTTTTATTTAAAATTCAATGATCTAGTTATTTCTTTCATATTTTATTTCATGTCCTCCCTATCTCTAATTTTAGATCTTGGTTGTTACTTACAAAAACAAATATCAATGTTCATCAAGTCACATTTAATGGATTCTCCATTCTTTCAACCATTTTCTCACCCAATAGATGTTGAAATGAAGTTGTTACGTTACTTAATTATATTATTCAAATATCATTGTAAATTTATATTTTATTTTATTTTATTTTTACTATATTTGTCAACTCTCTCTTTCCATATCTTTTTCGCATTTTTCATCTACTTGTTTCACATCAAAGATTGCAAGTTAGTCATCAACTAGACTATGAGAATATTTGTTAAGAATATTGATTTCTAGAAGGTCTTTTGTTCATGATCAAAAGTGTTGAACTCATCAAACTTTTCTTTCTCTTGAACACCTTTTCCCACATAAACTTGTGGAACTTATATAAAATATATGTCTTTATTTCTTTATATTTTTGGGGCAAACATTCAAGTAAATTTGTTACTCATTCTTCTACCTATAATTTTGCTTCATCTATGACTTCTTTTTTCTGCATAAAAGTAAATTTGTTACTCATTCTTCCACCTATAATTTTGCTTCATCTATGACTTCTTTTTTCTAATGATAAGAGATTTCCACCATATAAGGGATCATAAGATATTGCTTATGAAATAAATTGTATTTATCTTTTTTGGAACAATGTTTTGGATCACACCAATGGTTTATAAAGAAAACAAGGAGTGTGAGAAAGATGCACGAGGTTCAAGAAAAAGGATAAAAAAATAAAATAAAAGGAATCTAAAAAATAAAAATAATTGAAAGAAAGGAACTAAATCTAAGAACAAGAAAATAAGAATTAAAAATTATTATAATATAAAAGAATTAAAAAGATTTGAATAGAAAAAAAACAAAAAGACTATATATTAAATTAAAGTTTAGAAGAAAAATAAAGAAAGAAATAAAAGGACCCATGAAATGACAATCAAATTAAAGAGAAAAAAATAGAATAAAATATAACACACCATAATGTGTGTGTGTGTGTGTAAACAAAGAAAAAAAACAAACGAAATAATATTTCAAAAAGGAGAGTAAAAGTGAATAAAATAAATAAAAAGGAGAATAATAAAACAAAACAAAAATAACAAATAAACTATGCCTAGGAATACAGAGGAGAATAAATGAGTGTTTGTGTGTGTTGAAGAGTACACAAATTTAACACAGAGACTAGAAGTAAAAGAAAAGGAAAAAATGGATGCGTACTATGTGTATATATATAAAGGTAAAAAAATTGCATGAGAAAGTGTATGGTATGTCAATACGTACGTGCAAATGCAAAGAAATAAACAAAACTCTAAACAAAGACAAGAGAGACAAGAAAGGACAAGCATTTATAAACAACAAGAACTAAGAAAAAAGCAAGCCAAAAAAATAAATGGGTAACTATTATGGGGAGTGAGGAGAAAGCCTTCACCAAGTTTAGGCAACAATGGAGCTAGTGATTTATCTCTATCTAATTCCTTTTTAAAATATATTAGAAGATGCACCATAATAATATGTTTAAGAGGAATTGTAACTATTTCAAATAGAACAATATATCAAGGAACATAAAAGTTTAACTTGAATTTACTTGTGACCATTCATCTTTTTACTCTCTCTATCTACATTCATTTTGTTTTTGAAGTGTTGCTAAATCCTATTTGATGCAGGAGCATCCTTGGTTCGTTGGCAATCTTGCATCACCCAAATATATTTTTCTTTTGTTTATTGGTTGTTCTATTCTAGTTGGGCCTTTTCTATGTTTTCAGTAGTGATCAATCCAATTGGCTCATTTTCTTATGTGATCATGTTGGTGCACTCTAGACATCATGGAGAACCTTTGTCTGCCTTTGCATCCTGTTTCATTCTTTCTTGGAGAAGATATCCTAAGATTGGTCTGGTCCTATATTGTTCTTCTTGTTTTAACGACTAGGTTGGTATGATTTGGCTTGGGATGGCATTTTACGATCGTCGATGCTAATTTGTGCATTGTTCAATGATTGTATGTTCATGGTCAACTTCCTTATGTGATCATGCTTCATTCCATATCTATTTGGAGATGTTCTTATGGATTTAGGTCCTGTAAGATGAAAAATATGGATAGGTTTTAGAACAATAATGTTTTTCTCATAAAAGTGACCCTGTGCACATATTAACCACTTTACCTTTAATTATTATTGATAAGGGGTGTAAATATAGAAAAATTTGCAAAGGAAAATGAAATAAAATACTTACCTCTGAAAAAGAACCTGTTGATTTTCGCGTTCCTAAACCAAAACTGTGAGATCTACAAAACTCATAAATCTTTTTCTTTTCTATGAAATGGCAATTTTGACCTAGTTGAGAATGTTGACCTTGACCCAAAATTTCCAATTCTGACCTAGGTCAAGGGTGAGGTCGACATTGACCTAGGTTAGGGATGACGTTGGCTCATAAAATTTGACCTTGACCCCAAAATGTCATCCTTGACCTGCACAGGTCCTATAGAAAATCTATTTGCAGAGCCCAAAGGTTGCCAAAAAGGGTATCCAGATCTACACTCTGATCTATTGTCCCAAACCTGTACCTAGAAGAAAATTGGTTTGTTTTTTGGGGGGAGGGGTTTTCCTTGGTCAAACCCAGGTTTCAAAATTAACCTTATAATCAAATTGAAATTGCATAAGTAAACAAAGTAAATAAACAAATTCACCTTGCTTGTATAGAATCCCTTATGGTGGATTTGAATCCTTGGATCCACAAGTATGTATAATATATAATGTAGGATGCCTCGAGTCAATTGCATGTAAATCTTCAACACCAATCTTGAATGGATCTTGGAATAGGAAGAATCTTGGAGGAATGTGGATGGAGAAATCTTCAACAAGAGGGCTCCATAGAGCTTGAATCCTTCAATGGATACCAATGGATATCCTTGATGAATTGGATGCTTGAATTCTTGAGAGTAGATGCTTTCTTAAATGGCTACTTATCTTTCTTCAAATCTTTCTCCTTAGCCTTCTATTAGTTGATGGTTTTTCTTGATGATGGTTAGAGAAAATGAGAGGAGAAAGCTTCCTTTTATGTGAAACTAGGGAACAATATTCTAGAGAGGCCTACACAGGAGAATTAAATTCCCATTAGACCTATACCCTTAGAAGTGGACCTAAATTAAATATAATTTAAGAATTGTTGCTACAAAGAATGAAACAGCTGACTCGGAAATAGGAATTAAAATGTTTTGAAGCCCGAGATCTGGAAATTCTAGAAATCTAGAATTTGGACCAAAAGTTAGAAAAAGGTTGATTGTGACCTAGGTCAAGGTCGAGTCAACCTTGACCTAGATCAAGGTCAAGGTAGACCTTGACCTAGTTCAGGTTCAAGGTTGACCTTAACCTAGGTCAAGGGTGAGGTCGCCCTTGACCCAGAAAAGACGATTTGACCCTGAGGTCAAAAATCTCAGTTTCTAGTTTAGGGTGTCAGAATCAGGCTAGAAAAGTGAGAAATGGGGTAGAATAGGGGAAAAATCCAGATCCAAGTTAGAGACCCATTCAAGGTTCTTGACATGACCCCAAACCACTTACTCATAAGGCTAAACAAGTCTACAATGCAAGTGCTTCCATTTTCTGACTATACATTTAGCCCCCACTTTAGTAAGAGTATGAACTTGATGCAAACTCTTGGTAAAGGAGATCATGAAGAAAAGATAATCTTATTGAAATCAAAATGGAAAAAAAAATCCTCAATTCCCCAAGGAATTAGGTCTTTATCAACCCTAAGATCATGATAAGAGAGATATCACTAGAGAGAGAGAGAGAGAGAGAGAGAGAGATAGAGAGAGAGAGAGAGAGAGAGAGAGAGAGAGAGAGAGAGAGAGAGAGAGAGAGAGAGAGAGTTGTTAGCTCACCTAGTAAGATGTGTGTATCTCACTATGAACCAAAAAAAGGATAGGATGGCCCGCCAAGCAAGTACTTGATAGTCACCCCATAAATTTGTGCACATTGTGGTGGCTTTGTGCATGTATGTAGTGCATCTTTTGACAGCTTTTATGAAGTACCCATAGATCCATATCCTCATATCACCATGGAATACATTTGTAAAATGCATATCTCTTCATGATTTAGCAACTTATGTGCGTTACCTTCCAAGGATTTAGCATATTGGATTGTAATTGAATGCATATCTCTTCAGGATTTAGCAGCTTATGTGCATTACCTTAAGAGGATTTATCATGTTGCAAAACAAAAGGTTAGAAAAATGTAATAATATAGAATGAGGGAGGTCGTATTAAGAGGATTTATCATGTTGCAAAACAAAAGGTTAGAAAAATGTAATAATATAGAATGAGGGAGGCCGTATATATGCCCCCCTCCTTAAGATTGAAAATACATACTATTTTGACATGTTAAGGAAAGAAAAGAACAAGGATAAATCCTTCTTCAACATCAAGAAAATATCCATAGACAACACCTAGTCCAAGCAAAGAGGTCATAGATCCTATGAGGCCATTGAAGGGATGAATTCAAAGAGATATCATGCAAGAAGTGAAAAAGTAACCCTTGTGAGGGATAATACACTATTTAGTTTCCAAGGTGAGAGATTTATCAACCATGGAAACCCAATGTTAAAAAATGAAATAGGTTATAATCAAGGACATATGTCCTGAATGTAAACCAAAATTTTCATGTATGATTGGATATCACATAATAGATAGATATTGCTTAACCAAGGGAAAGTGGATCCCAGAAAAATAGAAAAGAAGGAGATGACATCCTTGCCCCCCAAGCATGGGAACCAGGATGAAAGGGGATCTATAATATCTCTCACAATACTATGAAAGACAATGAGCCCACAAAGATTAGGCTAGCATTGTTTACATAATGTGGAGTTCCATAATTGGAACATAAATGTTATTTAGTGAAAATAGGATTGAAATACAACTCATTGTCGCATGCTATATAAATAACCTTACGATCAATGAGCTGCCTAATATTATGATGTAAAGCTTGACATTCATTAGTAGAGTGATCATGAAATCTATGATACATACAAAAAGGAAGAGTCTTCAAATGTGGACTACATTTCTTTTTGTGTTCAGGTCTAGTAATCATCTTAGCATGAAGGAGTTTAGGAAAAAGAACTTCTTGGTCAAATTCCTTCATAGGTTCATCATATTTTGAAGTGTTATTTGAGATTTTGTTAGCATTGATGTGTTGTTGAGGATTAAATCCCAATCCATAAGAATGCTCATGCCCCCTATTCTGTAAGGTAATTTTAATTCCATGTTTATTCTTACCACATCCTCGACCATGGAATTCTTGTTTAAA
This sequence comes from Thuja plicata, assembly GCA_018584345.1. Lineage (NCBI taxonomy): Eukaryota > Viridiplantae > Streptophyta > Pinopsida > Cupressales > Cupressaceae > Thuja > Thuja plicata. The sequence goes on along the minus strand of MU223972.1, from coordinate 514,314 downwards.
TTGTAAATGATAACCATGACCATAACAAGAATCCATATCAGAAGGAGTCAATGGAACCTCAATAGTCACTATGTCATCATTAGTAGGTTTGATAGATTCATAGTGGGTAGAAGCAATGAATAAGTTATTATGAAAGGAATTAGAAGTAGAAGCAAAATCTTGTTATTCAAATTCTCTTTGTTGCTTCATAAAATCAAGATTAGATACCTTACACTCCCCAATAAAGGTAGGATTGAAATCCAAAGTTCCCCAATCATCTCTAGGAAGATCATTAGAGGAAGAAGGATTACTATAAGGAATAGAAGTATTGTGGGTTTGAATATTCATACAAGGATTTGTTGTATCATCCGCATGAAGTGTATATACCATGTTGTTGTGAATAAACTTAACTTTACGGTGAAGGGTGGAAGGAATAGCATGCATCTCATACAACCAAGGTCTACCCAAAAGGAGGTTATAACTAAGAGGTTTGGGCATAAATGCAAAGGAGTATTCAGGATGACTGGATGTACCTTGATAGGTAAAGTAATGATGCCCAAAGTATTCTTATCAATGTTATCAAAGCCACGTATAGGATTATTATCAGGTTGAATAGTTGAAAGATCAAATTTCATTGCTTTGAGCATGTCCATGCTACAAATATTAAGCCTAGATTAATTATCAATCAAGGTCCTATATATGATACTCTTATTGATAGTAACAAAAACCATAAGGGCATCATATCGATTCATAACTTCTTTATAAGGTAAATCCTTTTGATTAAAAATAAAGTCAGGAGGACCTAGGGTAACATGCATGCATTGTAAGAAGGCATTGATGTTTTCTTGGTTAGGAGGTGGAGTGGAAAGAGTTGCTAGAGATTTTTTTAAGACTTCATGGTAGGTAGGTGAAGTTTGAAGAAGCTCCCATAAAGAAATCTTGGCAGGGGTATTGCACAATTGGTTTATCATATCATACTCCATGCTATGAAGATGGGGTGCAGGAGGAAGAATGGGTTGAGAAGGTGGTAAAGAAGTAGGAACCACTATATTAGGTTGAGGGTAATTCCTTGTACAATAGGTGTGAGATATCTAATCTTGATCATTGAAAGACTCTAAATATTCTATAGGTTTACCTTTGATAGCAATGCGACTTTGATAGTCAACAAGGGTTTTGGATAAACCATGTCGGTTGTCTCAACACTACAAATATGTTCACAAGAAGGAAGACAAGAATATATCCTAGGAGGAGATGAGGGATGATCTTGATACTCCATAAGATCATCACTAAGAGGGAGAACATTAAGGGAACTCATATAATTCTCCGCTAATGCCTCATCACTAGAAGGAATCCCAAATGTAGGTAAAGCATCTATAATGTTTTATTCTTTCTCTAAAATATCTACATAAGGGGAGTTTAGAAAAAGAGTCACCATCATGTATGAATATGTCATCCATTAATAAATCACCCTCTTGTATCAAGGTAGCTTCACAAGGAGGGGATAAATCAATGTCTTTATCCAAGGGTTCATCCCAAAAAGTAGAATAATCCACAATGGCTTCGTGAGGAAGAGAGTAATCAACATCCAAATCCAAAGGTTCATCTCAAATAGGAGGATTATCATCCCTATCAATAAAGCACATTGTAAAAGGTTTGGAAAATACTTGAAACAACTTGGGCAACATAATCATGAATAAAGAAATGCATGGAAAATAGATCTAGATATATCCAAATGTATTCAAATGAAATGTATGATAAAAAATGTAAATGTTTTTGTATTTTTAAAGAAATTTTGTGATTTTTAATTTTTGACCTATAAATGCAAGAGGATAAAAGACATATAATTTGAAGTGCATGAAAGATCTAGCACAAGATGCAAATCTAACACCAAAAAGAAAGAGTTGTTTATCGCGGGTTCAGCAAAATGTAAGATGAAAAATATGGATAGGGTTTAGAACAATGTTGGTTTTCTCATAAAAGTGACCCTATGCACATATTAACCACTTTATATTTAATTGTTATTGATAAGGGGTGTAAATATGGAAATTATTGCAAAGGAAAATGAAATAAAATACTTACCTCTGAAAAAGAACCTGCTGAAAATCATGTCAAACATTCTTAGAAACTGTTGATTTCGGCAAACCTGAACTAAATCTGCGAGATCTACAAAACCCAAAAATATTTTTCCTTTCTCAGAAAGGTCAATTTTTGCCTAGTTGAGAATTTCAACTTTGACCTAGAATTTTTTATTTCTACCTAGGTCAGGGGTGAGGTCAACCTTGACCTAGGTTAGGGATGAGCTTGGCTAAGAAAATTTGACCTTGACCTGCACAGGTCCGACAGAAAATCTATTCGCAAATCCTAAAAGTTTGTCAAAAAGGGTATCTAGATCTACACCCCAATCCACTGTCCCAAACTTGTACCTACAAGAAAAATGGTTTATTTGTTGGGGGGAGGGGCTTGCCTTGGTCAAACCCCAGTTTTTGAATTAACCTTATAATCAAATTGAAATTGCATAAGTAAAAAAAGTAAATAAACAAATTCACCTTGCTTGTATAGAAGCCCTTGTCGTAGATTTGAATCCTTCGATCCAAAAGTATGTATGCACCAAATGAATGTAGAATTTAGGATGATTCAAGTCAATTTCATGTATATCTTCAACACCAATCTTCAATGGATCTTGGAATAGGTAGAATCTTAGAGGAATGTGGATGGAGAAATATTCAACAAGAGGGCTCCATAGAGCTTGAATCCTTCAATGGCTACCAATGGATCTCCTTGATGAATTGGATGCTTGAATTCTTGAGAGTAGATGATTTCATCAATAGCTACATGGCTTCCTTCAAATATTGGTCCTTAGCCTTCACTTAGTTGATGGTTAGAGAAAATGAGACGAGAAAGCTTCCTATTATACAAAACTAGGGCACAATCTTCTAGAGAGGCCTACACAGGAAAATTAAATTCCCATTAGACCTATACCATTAGAAGTGGACCTATATTAAATATAATTTAAGAATCATTGCTTCAAAACCAAAATAGCCAACCCGAAAGTGGGAATTCAAATTTTTTGAAGCCTGAGATCCAAAAATCCTGGAAATCTAGAATTTGGACCAAAATTCAGAAAAAGGTTGATTGTGACCTAGGTCAAGGTCAAGGTCAACCTAGACCTAGGTCAAGGGTGAGGTTGACCTTGACCCAAAAAGGTCAATTTTGACCCCGAGGTAAAAAATCCTAGTTTCCAGTTTAGGGTGTCAAAAATAGGTTGGAAAAGTGGGAAATGGGGCAGAATAGGGAAAAAACTGAGATCCAAGTCAAAGACCCATTCAAGGTGCTTGACATGACCCCAAACCACTTACTTAGAAGGCTAAACCAGTCTACAATGGAAGTGCTTCCATTTTCTGACTATACAGGTCCTGACCTATATGTTGTAATATGTTTTTCTTCTTTTTGGAGAATGTGCTCTTTTATGGCTGACTTGTGGCTTGCGATCTTGTATATATTTATAGTCTTGCGATCTTCTATATATTTTTAGCTTAGCATCCAGCATGGATCTGAGTTTCTGATTATAAGTAGAATGTATGCTTGAAATGTAAGCTAACATGTAGATGGGAATGTATGATGTAAATCTTTGATTCTGCATAATAAAAAGGCTTGTGGGGCATGTTTATTGTTCCTTATTGAATTCTTAATGATCTTATGTTTATTATTTTTGGTGTGTTGACTCTTGCTGCATGGTTGAACCATCTCCATTGGTGAAACTTTGATTGTGATTGCATCAGATGGTATCAGATTGAGGTTTTCTCCTATAGATCGCACTCCTGAGCTTGCAAAGCCCTAGTGTTGTTTGTTGTGAGGTGGCAGATTGAAGATATGACTCATAATTAAAAAATAATTACGCAAGGGGATCCCTGAGAATACTGTTGCTATTTGAGAACTTTGTTTGGACTATTGGAGGTAGGTTGTAAGTGTGTCTAATAGATTTTTGAGTGAAAGGCAATTAGAACCTTGTAATTAGATTTTCAAATATGAGCTAGTTGCAGCTGAAGATTGTAAGATGTCTCGTAGAAGGATGAATCTAGAAGGCTAGAACAAATGATGGAGGACTTCCGAAATGAGATGAGGATTAAGATAAAAAATATGTTGACTAGATTGCGAAGGAATCTTGAGACCGAAGAAGAATATGAGGAAGTTGCTGAAGATCTTGAGACTGTAGATGTTGAGATCCCTACATATGAAGAAATAGTGTTAGGGGTTGTTGCACAAGTAAGAAAAACTATGCCACCTTAAAATTTAGGCCTTTCCTTTTACTGCTAATTCTTTTGCACACTTGGACTAATCAATATATTTTTATAAAGACCATATGTAATCTATTGGGTTGTATAGGTCTGGAAATAAAGTGGAATTCTTAAACATAAAATGGTAATTCATTTTATGTAATACAATGTCACTGTATTCATCAATGGTGGGTGCGAAACTTTGCATAAACACATTTAAAATTGAAAAATCAGCTTTATTTAAACACGAACAGAAAAATGCAAACAATGCTTGGGCCAAAACATGTCAATTCTACTGTAGGCCCATTTGGGTGCTCGAATACCAAATGTTGGACATATTCAATTCTTGAAGATACTAAAATTATGGAAGATACATATCCTAGAAATCATTTTTGGAATATGATTTGGACCCGATTGATTCACCCGAAAGTTGACTGAGAAGATGCATAAATAATTTTAATTATTTATTTCTTAATTATTTTGAATACGGTATGTATGTGTGTATATATACACACATGTCTATACACATATGTATATACATACATTTATATATACATATGTGTATATATACATA
>MU223972.1:449172-504120 GCA_018584345.1 Thuja plicata | reverse complement strand
AAACCAACCAGCAAAGGCCACCACATAAAGATTTTAGGAACCCGATACGGGCCCACTTGTGCACCTCTTTAGCTTAGAGTCAAGGACTGAGGGGCATCCACACCACCAAATTCACCCGGGGCACAATCCTGGCCTCATCCCTTATGATGTCAGAGCCTTGCACTCAGAAAGACTTGATCCCTAGTGGACTTGATGTGAGCCATTCAACTTCACCAGTTGACCAAGGGCCCATTAACAAATTATCTATATTTTCATCATATAACACATCCATAAATATAAATAAATGAATTTTCATTAATTAAGTATGATTATCTTTCAATCTGAAAGATAAATATATAATAAACTTTATGTAACCAACTAATAACCTTAATCAAACCCTAATATCCTTATGAAAATATTATAGGTTGCTTACAAAACCTAACATAGATAATTTATTAAGATTTAAGATATATCTTTAAACTAACTTTATATATAAATTATTGCAATTTTATTATATTATTTATGAAAAAATTACATAATATAAATGTTTTCATATTGATTCTTGGCAAGCATAGGTTGAAATTAAAACCTTCGACACTCTTCTCTGAAGTTGCCCTCCCATTTTATAATGACGTGCATGGATTTATTATAAGACCTAGATATGGTCACAATGATAGCTTTGACCTAGATACTGAATCACATTTTCTCTCTCTGCTCTTAAATTTGCTTTATCTAATTACTCCTTTTATGCAGGTTTTTGTGCAATTCAAAAGTTTAGGATTTAAGTGACATCATGTCTAAGTGTTTCAATGTTGAGGTTTCATGTTTTGATCAGAGTTAAACATTTATGAAGCAATGGCTCTCCACCATTTTATAGACATCCATAGGCTCTTGTTGTGCTAATCATATGAAACCTCTTCTCCTCGTCACTCCTCTTCACCAGTTCCTCGCTGAAACTATTTACAACACTTGGTGGTGATAGTTCTAATATCTTAGGCCCTAATTTTGTCATGTACTTTCATGGTTTATGTACATTCATGCTTTTAAAAAAAATTAATTAAAAAAAAATGACTCATATCTGAAATGTGCATTTACTTAATTATGAAATTCTAGTTATGTAAGTTTGTCTAAGTTTTATTATTAGTTGTTAGCTATTATTAGAGGCAATTTAATTAAAACATTAAAGACTATTTATAACCCCATTTTATTAATAGAAACATATTAGCTTTTCTAAATTGTTCTAGAAACCAAGTCAAGATTAAATTTATTGCTTCAACCTTAATAATTGCTTGATTCCCATTTTTTTCCCACATCTTCCTGAATAATATTTCTATGGGAAGCATGTCTATTCTATTTATTCCTTGAAAAATTCTTAAAACTAGTTGCATCCAATCTCCCATAATCATTCTCAAAACCAAATCTTAATATTTTGGATGAATCATATTTGGAAAACTGAAGATACATCATTGAAAATGTCATAAATAAATACTATGCAAGTGCTACATGATCTTAAAATGTGTATTATTTTTTAGTATCACAGCAATAAGGAGCATGTTACATTTCCATATCTAGAAAGTCTTTGTTCAGACTCTATTTTTGAAACCCTAATCCACATAAAAGAAAAACATTTCTTCCAGGAATGCCAAACACCATCATTTATCTGGATTCAAAGGAAATAGGTCCAATGTTCTAATTTTAGATAGATCTACCAACAAATTCCTTCGAGCTGCGGTACCCACAGAACTGACGACCAACACAAAAGCAAATTTATTGAAGAAAAAGTAAAGAGAAAATAAAGAAAAAAAATAACTCAGTTGATAATAAAAAACCCCTTTTTGCAAAAGAACCCTTCGTAGATTTCGATCTTATATAGACTATTCTTATTTTTACATAATATGAACAAAAAGGGTTCCTCTTCCTGCATATTAATATATATTACTTAGAAAGATGCCCTAATATTATTCATTAAACACATTATTTGAAAGACAAGCCAGAATATTAAACATGGTTTTTGACCTGTATAGAGCTCTTGTCAGATGATCTCTTTGAATGGAATAACAAAGGCCAGTTTCGTAGCCCTTAAATACTGAAGGCCATTTTGAGGCTGAAATATAAATTATTTAGGTTAGTTTAAGAAAACAATGTAAACAAAAAATTGTAAGAATCTATGAAACCACTCACATGATTCAGCTGCTTTTTTTTTTTGTTTATCTCTCACAACAACATTCTAAAACCAGAAGAATACATTCTTGACTTCCACCGGACCATGGCACTGCATCTCTGTAGTAATGTGGTTTATTTTCTCCACCGATGTATTTATCATTCCACTCATGAAAAGGGATTCTAATATTCTCTTTTGAGTTTCATTTGCATTCCATCTACTGCAAACACTCCCAACAGTTCCGCCTTGCACCACACTAGCATATCTGGTAAGCCTAGATTCTGAGAAAAACAAAATAATGCAATTATTCTACACAAGAAAGTGGGATTTTTTATAATATGTGAACAATCTGATCCGTTTTATAAAATCAGAACAACCTAGTTCATTTACCTGCACCATATCCTCGATCCATATTGTTCTGCGGCCCTAAACTTGAAATATCCTCAGTAACTCATGTTACTATCAAAGGACCTAGAGAGCTTACCCACCTGAGAATCTCAGGTAACTTTAAACCTAACTGTGCTAAGGGAAAGTATATGGTTTGTATAAATAAGCAAGAATGCAAGGGAGCTAGAGAGCTCTCTTCGAGAGTTTCAAAGTTTAGCAGGAAGGAAGAGTTATACAACATGTAATGAATATCATAATTTTGAATGAGTTACGAGGAAGGTTAAAGTGAGTAGGTAGGGCATAATAAGCTAGGTCATTTTATTAGTTAGTTCTTTGGAAAGAGAAAATTCATAGATAAGTAGGTTTAATAATTTCTTAGGTTGACATTTCATTGTCATACAAATTTAACTATTTATTGGGTACAATGGAAGGGAAGACTTCTACACCGTGTAATGAATAAATTTTTTTTGAATGAGTTACAAGGCATGTCATAATGAGTATGTAGGGTACCATAAACTAGGTTAGTTTATTGATGACCTCTTTTGAAAGTGCATATTCAGAGATAAGTCAGTTTAATAATTTCTTAGGTTGAAATTTCATTGTCATACAAATTTAAATATTTATTAGGTAACAATGGAAGGGAAGTGTTCTACATGGCGTAATGAATAATGAGTAGGTAGGGTGCAATAAACTAGGTTGATTTATTGATGACTACTTTTGAAAATTTAGATTAAGAGATAAGTCAGTTTAAGAATATCTTAGGTTGACATTCCATTGTCATACAAATTTGAAATTTTATTAGGTAATGTTTTTCAATAAGTTAAGGCATGTCAAGTGAGTAGGTAGGACACAATACACTAGGTTGATTTATTAGTGAGCTCTTTGAAAACTGCTGAGTCTGAGATAAGTAGGTTTGCAAAATTCTTAGGTTTAAATTTTATTGTTATAAAAATTTGAAAAAGAGGATCACAACATGGGGAAAAAATTTGGAGTGTGTCCACAATAGCTTTCAACTTTAAATCTGCAACTTCCACTTCTTTTGCTAACACCCAATCTATGCAAAATCATACAAAATGGTACTCATACCCATTCTTCCTAATAAGAAAAAAAATTCCCCATGGGATCTGTGTCCCTCAAATCCCATACATGTGTCACTCTCTACCATAAGGGGAGCCAATCGAATTCCACACACATAATAAACTAGAAAGTAAACAAAAAAACATAAAGACTCTCTTACAAAAGCATTGTCACACATGCATTCAAATAACAAGGTAGGGAGCCAACTCGTATTAGCAATACTAAGGTGGAAATGACTAAATTTGAGTACAATCCTCTCCGCGAGACTTTATTCCTTTCTCCATACATAGCAAAAATAAGAACTACAAAAATACTCCCTTCTCTCCCATTTCCTTTACTTATCCAAAAATAATCCTCATTTTCTTCCTTCCAACTCCTCATTAAAGAGGGATGGTTCAAAGTGTTCCCTAATCCTTTGAAATTTGTTCTCATAAATGACGTGGGACACCAAAAGTGAGGAATGTTGATGGGCTTGACCCATTCTCACATTCCATAATTTATCACTCTACAAAAGTGTCATGTATACACTTCCATATAACTATGCTTTTATACCATATTTAGGATCCCTAGTTGGCATGTTTGTGTGTGTGTGTGTGTGTGTAGAGAGAGATCTATAAAATGGCTCCCATATCATATTCCTCAAGGCCGTGATGAAATTCACTGTAGAGATCTATGGGGGAGCCCTTTTTCACAAAACTACTCTGTTAACACTAGTAAACTGCTAACTAAGAAATGAATTTACAAAACTACTATAATCGACACTAAGAAAATTCTCTCCAAATTAAAATGTACTGTAAGTAGCCTAACTATAATAATCCAATATAATATTGAGTGACTCAATCCATTCAAGAACACTAACTATCAAAAAACATTAACAAAGCACAAGAACACAGTAACAGAGCAACTTCAAACCATTTGAATTACTTCTCTACCTCAAATAACCTTGGGGAATGTGCCTCCTCATGGTTTTTATGATTTCCCCATGTTTGTAGGAAGTTACAATAAATACTCATCCTCAAATATCGAAAGGAATCATTTCTTGTCAATGTTGTCATGCAACTCTGCAAAGTTGCAAATGTTGTCATGACAACATTTTGACAACTTTTACAATATTGCCTCTAACATACATTAATGACTTCTAAGCTATGTAAAATGATGTATAAACATCATAGAGGCCATGTTAGGGTCAATTCCAAACTGTCCTAAGCCTTATAGGCTTTTAGACCTAAATTCTCACTTTTAGGCTTTCTAAAGCACTAAACACTAACAAAGCAAAAACAAGTAGAGTGGATTGATCTTAGTCAAATCCACCAAGACACTAACTTGCAAGACATTCTAAGGTATAATAAAATAATCCTAACTTGGATAGGTTCAGTACAAGACACAACCAAAATATGAAAGTAGGAGTTAGCCTAGGTGCTCCTACACCATTCTCCCCAAACAAAAATATTTTAATCCACCCTGGGATGGAGCATGTTGAAGTCAACTCCTAACTTCTTAAAATCTCTCTCTTTGATCCAAGTAGCCTCTGCATATCCTTGGCCATGCCACTTCACCAGATGCTCTTTGTAAGCCTTATGTATTTTTCTTTTTGTAGACCCTTGAATCAAGTAACTTTTATGCTTTCTTGGATGGTCTAGGGGTTAATACCAGGTCCTCCACTTCTTTGATTAATTTAGTAAGAATCTGATTGGGATCAGGAGTACGAAGACTAAAGAAAATCAAATATCCTTGGGGAGTTCAACTTATTAAGCATTGTTGCCATCTTTAGCTAGAATAGTGCAAGGGCCTAATCTCCTCATCTGTAGCTTGTTTGGTACTCCCTTATGCAACCTTGCCTTGTTCAAATGGACCATTACAAGATCCCCCACATGGAATTGTACATCCTTCTTTCTTTCATCCACCTTGTGCTTTATCTTTACAATAGTCTCTATCAAAGTCTTTCTCACTAATTCATGTACTTCTTTCATGGAGAGTGCAAAGTCTTATACATAGCCACTCCCTTTGGCTCCATCCTTTATCTCTTTGAGTTCAAATATCCCTCTAGGATGTAATCCGTAAAAAACTTCAAATGGACTCCTTCCAGTTGTCATGTTGATTGTATCATTGTAATCATATTCTTCCTACCCCAAAATTTGGTCCCAAGCTTGATCATACTCCTTAGTGAGACACCTCAATAGGTTTCCTAGACTCCTATTAACCACCTCATTTTGACCATATATCTGAGGGTGATATGCAGACCCAATGGATAGATTGGTTCCCAATTTTTACAACAATATATTCCAAAAGTGGCTCACAAATTTGGAGTCTATATCTGAAACTATCCTCAAATGTAATGTTGACGGAACTTTGTGACTGGGTCTGCCAACAGAGGTAAGTTGTCACCAGGCACCATGGTACCGACCAACTTCATCTATAAAGGTAGTATGGGTAAATGATATTCCCTAGGCCTCCAAGCACATGAGAGTCAGGTCTTGACAATACGGGGGCTTAGTTGGGAAATGTGACTGTTTTGTTTGAGGGGGATAGCTAGTTATCTTAACTCATCTTCTCTGGGGATTCAAGTAAGTGGGTTTTCCTGCAAGCACACAATCATTTAACAAATAAACTTCAAAAGATACTGTAGGGTTAGAAATATTTCATCTACCTATAGTTATACTAAATATTCAAAACATCAAAATTGCTCTAACACACTACACTAAATACTGAAGAAATATAGAACCATCAACTCATATTTAATCAATAGCGAAGGAAAAGGAGGTCATTAATCTACTTGAAGTGTCAGAGAAAAGGACATAAAGAATGGAAAGCATAAAATACCATTAACCTAGAGATTAGAACAATAACAACTTCATTGATAGAACTCTTCCTTCTTCATTAACATATCTTCGAGCAAGCACTGGTGTGTATTACAATGGTGGCTCCAATGGAGCATTTAACTATTGAAAGCTTAAAAAATATGGAGCATTGAGCTCTACAACTAAGAACTGAGAAAACCAAATTTCTATTAGCTATGGACAGCAAAATCATCAATTTCACCGACCCTTGGAATGAGGCTGAACTTATTATTTATACACATCATTTGACCTAAAACTTAACCTAACTTTTTTTACACCTTATAATATAATACTATTTTCCAGTGGACTATACTACCTACACCACGCTACAAAAGACCTTGAGATGAAAAAGGTCTGACAAGTCAGAAGAATAAGACAATAAGAGAGGAGTGGAAGAATCAACCTCGAGAAGAGAGTCGGGAGGAGAAAGAAGAAATATGATCCCTTGGGGATCAAGGCTACATGCCTCATAAATAGGAAAGTGGTGCCCTATCTCTGATGTGCTAGGTGTAATGTTGAAGTGGCACCTTGGGAAGACCATCTGTCAGAAACCTCTTGTCAAGCTGACATGCCTTGTTGTGGTTACCTACATTCTAAAAACCTTTATTAACTGCCTTGAAAGTGACTGGTCGGCTTTGGGAACTGGGACATGGGTCACTTAAAGTATACAAAAATGTGGGATCTAGAATTCTGGGATCCAGGAACTTGCGTTCTGAAAGAATGAAAGAATATAAAGATTACATTTCCTGACGATCATCTCTGGAATCTGGAGGGATTTATTGCTCCTTAGTATCATTGAAGGTCTGCAAGAGCCGAGCGATGCCATCATCATCTATGTCCTTATGGCCGGCCTTGTGATATTTGGTCACCTCCACTTGCTCTTCCAAGTCTGGAACATTTGCCTTAAATTCCATGACCATCTTGATCACATCATGACTTTGAAGCACCATGCAAGTAAGCCTCACCATTTTTGTTCCATACATTTCCTCTGGGGATCCATACTGATGAAGGGTGCTCCCCTTAATGCCATAAACACATAACATAAACAAAGAAGAAACAACAATTTGTAAGAACAGAAAATGGGCTTCTTATTATCTCCACAAATGTGGAATTACAAACTTTCAGAATTATAATATGCAAAGCCACATGGGCATTTCCCTTACAATATTCTGTAGGACAAAGCCTTGAATTATTACCCAAATCTACCTAGAACTACCCTAGACAACACTATGAGCCTTCTTTATATAGACAATTTCCACCGCCCGAGAAGGTTCCAGAAGTCTAGCCATTAAGGCCGACTACCCTTAGCATTTAATTATTTTTCACTTTTATTACAAAAGGGTCAGCTTTAAATATTTACAAAACATGAGACTAGGTAGCCCAACTTCCAGAAGCCATAACTTTTGAATCGTAGCTTCATTGGGCTATTATAACCACTTTCTAGAAAGGGGAGATCGCAATCTACAGTGCATAACTCGCAAAGTACCAGTTAGCTGGGGGTTCAACCTCGATCTGGAGCCTCTAAGGTCCTGAAAATTGAGCTCAAAGATTTTTCACCCTAAAATCTCAACAGTAAATCCTTAATAACTTTGCCAATACAGATGGTCTGCCAATGAAATTCAACTGGCATTCTTATATGACTAAGATGAACCTTCACCTAGAAAATTAGAACATTCTGAGTTCAAACGACCAACTTACTAAAAATTGTAAGTTTCCAAAAATAGCATCTTTCTACAAAATAGCCCTTATTGAATAGAAAAACACATATTTTTGGGTGATGCAAGATTTCCCTTACACCCAGGATGCTCCTGCATCAGACACCCAGGGTAATTTGAGAAGTGACCCTGTCACGACTCAGCTGTGCAGAGGAAAACCAAGACGGTTAACCTCCTCCCTTGTCAGCCATGATGAATCTTCAACAGGTCATCCTTTCCACTTGACCAGATATTCTTCATATGTCCTGTTCCTTGTGCTTCTACCAACATGACTATCCAGTATGTCTTCAATCTCCTTGGTATCTTAACTACTTGCTAGAATACTCCACTGTGCCGCTGTGATCTCATCTTCAACACCTCCTTCATGATACTCTGTCAAATCTAAAATGTTAAACATTGGTAAAATATTCAGCTCACTAGGCAATTCTACCTCATATGCATTTCCTAAATCATGCTTCTTAAGTATCTTACATGGTCCAAACTTCTTCATTTTCAACTTGTTATATGTACCAACTGGAAATCACTCCTTCCACAAATGAATGATGACTTCATCCCCAATATGAAATTCCTTATGTCTCCTTTTCTCATCTGCCTTAGCCTTATACTGTGCATTTATTTTGGTAATGTGCTTCCTCACTTCCTCATGGATGTTCTTCAAGTGTTCTGCAAAATCCTCAGCTTCAGCACTATTTATTTCTCCTTTATCTATCTTCCTCAATTTAGATGCATTTCTTGGACTACTTCCATATACAAACTGGAATGATGATTTACCAGTGCTCCTGTTGACAGAATTATTGTATGCAAATTATGCCTATGGTAAAATCAAATCCCATCTTATTGGCTTATCTCCAACCAAACATCTCAGCGAATTCCCCAAACTCCTATTCCCCACCTTTGTCTATCCATCAGTCTATGGATGATGTGATGAACTGAACTTCAAATCTGTCTTCAACTTCTTCCACAACGTACGCCAGAAATATCCAACAAACTTAGTGTCTCGATCTGAAACTATGGTCTTTGGCAAACCATGTAGCCTCACCACTTCTCTAAAAAATAATTCTGCTACATGAACAACATCATTAGTCTTCTTACAGGGAATGAAATGTGTCATCTTTAAAAATCTGTCAACCACCAGAAAGATTGAATCATGTCCCTGCTGAGTCCTCGGTAAACCAAGAACAAAGTCCATACTGATATCCTCCCAAGGATTCTTTGGTACAAGTAATGGTTGATACAATCCTATATTCTTCTTTTCTCCTTTTTCCATTTGACATACTCTACAACTCGGTACAAACTTCTTGACATCTTGCTGCAACTGTGGTCAATAATAATTCTCGCTAACCAGAGCAAGGGTTTTATCTCGACCAAAATGTCCAGACAATCCTCCGCTATGCTTCTCCTTGATGAGATTTTCACTCATAGAACTTTGTGGAATGCACAATTGGCTCCCTTTGAATAACATTCCATCCTGAATGATGAAATCCAGCCACTTTGTCCTGTCTAGAGTAATAGGTTCTGTACAAGATTTCCAAGCTTCACCAAAATCAGGATCCTCTCGACACAAACTCTTGAGTTTGTTGAACCCAACCACCTCGATCTGCATCTCTGTTAGAAAAAGTTGTCTTCTGCTAAGAGCATCTGCAACTCTATTATACTTTCCACTCCTGTGTTTCTGTTGTCCAAATTTTCCATCCTATGCAATTTGGCCTGTTTTCCCCTGTCATTCATGCTCATTCTCTGAATTTCTTGCTTTCTGCTCTTTCCCGGGCTTTCTGATTTTGAATCTTGTGTTAAAGCACACAAAAAGTGGTCATGTCCCTTTTTGAAGATATGTCTCAGCTCATCGCTCTGTCGCATCAATTTTTATGTCATATCCTTATGATGCGCAATCGCGTGACGAGTTGCAGTCGATGGTCATTGCGCAATCACAATCTGCTTATGAGGAGTTTTGATATGTCTATGACTGAGCAAGTCGAAAGTTTGAAAAGGTCACCACATAGTCGTGGTTTTCCTTTGTCTTGTTGTGTTCCATGCGTGAGTGCGTGATGAGATATTTTAAAATGTATCACGCAGTCGCGATGTCTTTTAGATGTCAATGTTTTGGGTCTGCGACCGAGCGACCGAAGTGATTGTTGAACTCGTCGCGCACTCGCTAGTGTTTTGGGATGATAGAATGCTAGCTCACGACCATGTGATGAGTAAAAGGAGGAGGCTCATCACTCAGTCGTCGTTCCATAAAGGTGAAGGGTTTTTAGCTCACGGGTGAGCGATGAGGAAAGAGAAGGTGTCGTCTTGCACTCACTAATTGAAAGGGAGAAAGGAAAAGTAGCTCGCGAGCCAGCGATGAGCAAAGAGCAATGGTCATTGCACACTCGCTGATCAGTGAAAGCAAAAGGGAAGACAACTTGCGGGTGAGCGACCAAAGGAAAAGATAGGCTCATCACTCGCTCGCGGTGGTTTGCAGATGAAAGAAAAGGTACCCAGGAGTATGCGATCGAGCAAAGCATGCATGAAGAAAGAGGATCGTAACTCAGTCGCTCAGAATCCTGAACAAATAAAGAGAAACCAGTGACTGTGTGACATAGGGATAAATGAAAAGGAAAGAGCATTGGCGCTCAGCCGCCGAAAAGCAAGCCCTACTAGAGATCAGCTCGCGAGCCTATGACTGATGATAAGGAGAGACATCGTCGCTCACTCGCACAGAAGATAGAAATAGAGTATAAGAGACTATGAGTGAGAAATTAGAGTGATTTATGGTGCATTCTTTTGCATTCATCGTATGTCAAAGTCCAGGTTATTCAGTTTGTAGAAGAAGGATGTTTTTCTTGGCTCGCAAGGTTTCCAAGGTTCGTCTGAAAGTTCTAATTTGTTGAATTGTGTGCAGAATAGTCTGCGGATCTCTGATTAGATTTGTTTCAATATCGGCAAAAGAAAGGTGGTTCAGAATGCGACAAGTCAAAGAACATAAAGCTAGAAAGATAAGATTTTCTTAAAAGATCAGCTTTGAAAAGGTCAGAGGCTGCATTTTTGGGAGCTGCGGAATAGTTATTGTAATTCAGAGACTTTTGTAACTCTTCTAGAGGGATAAGACCGCTTCTGTAGAGGAGCATTTATGTCGATATTTTAAAGGGATGAATTTCAGGGCTAAGTGGTGGCTGGATAAACAAAAGATCTGATCAAGAAGTTATTACTCTCCAGAATGCAGTTGGCAAAAAGGCATAAGTATGAGTTGAGGACTCATTTTTTGAGGGGGGTTCATTTTTTGTAAAGGAAAAAAGCCCACTTTTGCAAGAAAGTCATCTTTTCTCAGAAAGCCATCTGTGGTATTTGTTATGCCCTCTGGTTCTTCTACTCTTTGTAATCTCCCATTGATGATTAAGATATTCTTGAGGTACTTGTGATATTTGTTCTATCCCTGTCTTCACTATCTCGATTATCTCTTATTGAATTGAAGTTTATGAATGTTGTTAATGGAAATTGGGGTTCCTAGTCCCTCTCATTTTCTGTGCTTTTGTGTGTTACTGTGTCTGATCTGATTTTAGATGTTTTGTGGGTATACTGCAACCCCTAGCAGTCTTGTCTCATTCCTACACCTAGTTGCAGAAAAGGATGTTTTCTTACAGGTCATAGGTCGAGTCTTTTGTTCAGACCCTCCTATGAAATACTTATGCAAGCCTATCTAGTGAGTTGTGACTTATTAGACCTGATTCCTCCATTGGTTTCATTCCTCTATGCTGAAATTCAAACCCCAATCTCGGTGCATCACCTAGTAGGTAGTTTGATTTCATGTATTTTCCCTTCATGCACTCCTTCTATCCCTTTCCCTCCAAAGTTTTACTTTCCTGTAAAAGAAGCAAATTAAGGTGATTATCCAAGAGGAACCAGCCTAGAATCTGGAGGTTTCATCTCAGTTAGCATAGGTCCCACAACCTTGAGATAACTCCCTTGTTATACTAGATTATCAAGACCAAGAGAGCTTGAGATCAGAGGTGCAAATTCAGTGTATAACATTTCTGGCACACCCGGTGGGACTCTAAAAGAAGTTCATTACAAAACATTATGTTATCTCTAGTATGCAGGTCACATAATACAGACTTTTAAGAAGTTATTCTGACAAGTATATCTGGCGACTCCACTGGTTTCAAAGTTTTAGGCCAACCTTGTTTAAAGTATATGAGAAGGATTGAAACTAGGAGCTCAAAACACACTGAATTTTTAGAGTTGCCCTTAAAGAGAAGTCACAAAGGCAGGTCAACTCACAGGGAGTCCCCTACAAGGAGATTTCAGTCTACACCTCTTGATTCATCAGAAAGGAGACTTTTTTCTTTTCATTCTAGAAGAAGAGGAAGATCTCTAACCAGAGATCTAGAGGAGGAAGATTCAAGAACAGCTCATATTGTTGTGAATCTCCAAGTTTCAGCTCCTGCGATGGCTAGAAATTTTTCCTTTACACCTTTCAATCAAGGGAGCCCGTTAAATTTTGTAGTGCATCATGATGTGCCCTTGGTGGAATTAAAAAGCTTGTCCAATTTCATAGGTGAAGGGCAGACCACAACCTTTGAGCACATAAGAGATGTGACTACCATCTGCAGCATCCACAACATTACTCAAGAAGATGTAGCCACCAAGTTATTAGCAGCATCTCTAAAAGGTAAGGCTCTTGAATGGTTCAAAACTTTACTTGTTGGGTCTATTACTTCTTGGGATGAATTAGGGGATGCATTAAGTAAGCATTTTTAGGATAAATCAGATAACTTGTCTCTGGTCGAGCAGTTAACAACCATTAAGAGAGACCCTCAAGAACAAATGATAGATTACAATAGTAGATTTCTTAAGACATGGAATAGAATTCTAGTTTCAGTTAGACCGTCAGCAGACCATGCCTTTTTATACTATTTACAAAGTTTGAATGGTCAAATATCTGTCATGATCCAATCTATGGGAGGCACTTCCTTACCCTAAGCTTTTGACACAGCTGTCAGGGCTGAAAATTGTTTGATTCAAGCAAGAATGATAGCTAGAAGACTACCGATGCCTATCTTTCCTAGCCTTCAGCCCATCGCTCCTGCACAAGTGCCCCCATTTACCCCTATTCCCATATTGGCTCCCCAAGCTAGTACTAGTGGCCAAGAACATGCTAAGTCAGGTTTTTCTCAAGAGTTGCAAGAAATGAAGAGTAGCCAAGCTACTAGTATGCAAGAAATGACAAACTTGCTACAAACCTTGACAAAGGAAGTTAAAAACTTAAAGAAGCAGAATCAAGGTGTTAGACCATCCTTCCAACAACAAGGTCAAGGTCCTAATCAACAGTATCAAAATCAAGGACAGCCTTATCAAAAAAATAGGCCACCATACCAAGGAGGCTATCAAGGGAAAAGATAAGGTTTTAGTCAGAGGCCATTCCAACCATATAACCCTGCACCTCTTAATTCTGCAAATCCAGTCAGGGAGATGGTGCCTAGTCAAAACAACATTGTTATGGATAATGAATGGTGTTTTCCTTGCAATCAGCCCCACAATCAGACCACATGTTCTAATGGGTTGATGAACCAAGCTCTAATGGTTCAGAATGCCTTACAAGCTCAAACAGAGTTTCCATCCAGTGGGGCAGATCCTCAGCGAGAAACACAAGAAAATGAAACTTCTCTTTTCAATTGGGAGCAACCGGACTTCAATGGAGTCAACAGTGATGAAGCTTTTACCGCCTTTACAAGATCAAAGAGGAGAGCTCAAGACATGGAGAGAGCTGATTCTGGTACCCAAGCAACTACATCTGCAGAGCCGGTACAACAAACTTCTCCTGCCACAACAAAGAAGGCTCCAGCCATCACAAACCTAGAAGGCCAAGTTCCAAAGGGGGCAGAACCCATCATAGTGAAAGCACAACAAAGAGGACACACTACAACACCTTATAACATTGTGGACAATATGAAGAAAGTGAATGCCACTATGTCTATGTGGGACTCTTTGGCCATTCCAGGATAGCCTGAGATTTTAAAGAAGGCCATATCAGAGGTGACAACTCCTCAACCTACAAAAGAGGCTGCGAAGTTAGTGTTGGTTAACACTGATCAGGAGGGGGAGACTCCAAGCAATAACCCCAAAGCCAACCCCATGCAAGGTAGGATCTTGAAACCTCCTCCCTTCTATGTATCATTGATCATTGGTAAGTCTTTAGTACATAATTGCATGGTAGATAGTGGGGCTACTAGCATTGTAATGCCCAAGAAGGTGGCTGACCAATTAGGACTGAAGTATGAACCCTTCCAAAATAATGTCATACAGCTTGATAGGTCCTCAGTCAGCACTATAGGTGTGGCTAAGGATACCAGTCTAATCTTACATGCTAGTCTTAATTTTTCCATCCTCCTTGACATATATATCATAGATCTCCCTACATTGTTTTCTATATGTTTATCAAGAGAGTTCACAACCATGATAGGTGGTTATTTATCTTCTGATTGGTCCCACATGTTGTTTCACACAAGATATGGTAGCAAGGTTACCATTAAGTTAGAAGAATTGGCAGCACACCATGTAGAGCCTTATGTGTCTAGTACAATCAATGTCAACTGCCCCATATTTGATAACAGTGATTTCCAAACCTTCAGTGAAGCAAGCACTAAGATAGGGGATACCCCTGATTTTTTCTTGGATGAAAGAGAATCAGAACATAGAGTTTGGAATGCTAGGTTGGGAAACTATTTGTTGCAGGAAAGTGATGCTATAGAGCCCAACCTTTTCAAGAATGCTGATTTAGAGAACCAGAGTGATCAAGTTTGGGAGCTATATTTTGATGGAGCTAGAAGTAGACACGGTTCTGGTGGAGGTGCTATGATAGTGTCCCCAAAAGGAGAAAAGTATTACGCTGCCTTTAGATTTAGTTTTTCCTGCACCAACAACACTACAGAATATGAGAGTCTAGTCAATGGACTGGAATGGGCTAGAAAAAGAGGGTTTAAAGCCTTAAAAGTTTATGGCGACAGTGAACTTGTTGTTAGCCAAGTAAGAGGGATAAGTGCAACAAAAAATGATGCCATGAAAGCATACAAACATAGAGTTTGGGATGCAATTGAAGAATTATGTGCTTTCAACATTGTTGCTATCTCTAGAAAGTTAAATCAACATGCTGATAGGTTGGCTGCTATTGGATCTCAGTTTGACATCCCCAATAGCATTGCAAAAGAAACAGACCAACAACACATCAAGATTATTGTCAGACCTTCGATTCTTGATAATAATGTTAATTGGCAAGTGTTTGACAATGATGAGCAGATCTTGCAGTTCTTGTTTGAAGAGGATGTCTTTTCAAAGCACAATCAAGAGGGGTTATCACAGAACTATGGTGATCAAGTGTTATAGCTGAAATCTGATAAGATGCATAAAGGTCTTGTTACTTTAGAGACTATCTTCAACAAGGATGACGAAGTCAAGAAAAGTAAGGCTGGCCTGGTAGTCCAACAGGAGCACAGTGCTAAATTGAAGTTGGAACCAGGTAAGAGCATACAACTTGGAAAAGTAAATAGTGATTCAGAAAAGTAGGCTTATACTAAGTTATTCAAAGAATTCAGTGATGTCTTTGCCTGGCAATATGAAGATCTCAGAGGTTTCAATCCTTCCCTTGCTCAACATACCATTGAATTGGAGTCTAGTGCTAAACCAGTGAGACAAAAGCAAAGGCCTTTCAATCCCAAGCTCGAGCTGCTCATGCATAAGGAGGTGCTTAAACTAATAGAGAGTGGAATTATTTATCCCATTAAGCATACTAGTTGGGTTTCCAACCTTGTTCCTGTCAGAAAGAAAAATGGGGAGCTGAGGTTATGTGTTGATATTAGGGATTTGAACAGAGCCTCATTAAAAGACCGCCATCCACTACCCTCTATGGAACAAATTCTACAATGTGTCTCTGGATCTGAGAGATTATCATTGTTGGATGGCTATTCTGGATACAATCAAATCCTAGTGAAAGAAGAGGATCAATATAAAACTGCATTTACAACCAAGTGGGGAACCATGGCTTATCAAAAGATGCCCTTTGGTTTGTCAAATGCAGGTGCCACTTTTCAGAAGGAAATGGACATGGCCTTTAAAGGCCTCATGTACAAGTTTGTGTTGGTCTACTTAGATGACATAACTATCTACTCAAAGCATGCAGCAGATCACATGAGGCATTTGAGGCAGATTTTTGAAAGATGCAGAGAATTTGGGATATCCCTTAATCCCAAGAAGTGTGTGTTTGCGGTCCACGAGGGAAAACTGTTGGGATATGTAGTATCCAAAGAAGGAATTACAGTAGATTTTGAAAGGATTGTAGCCATCTTAGAGCTACCGTTACCACATCACAAGAAAAGTCTCCAATCTTTCATAGGAAAGATTAACTTTGTTAGGAGGTTCTTGCCTAACATTGCAGAATTACTCAAGCCTTTGACAACCATGTTGAAGAAAGGTTCTGCTTTCAGTTGGACCAAAGAAGGAAAGACCAACTTCCAAGCCATTAAAGAAGCGTTGACAGAGGCTCCTGCCCTATTGAATCCAAAATTCGAAAAGGATTCTATCCTTTATGCTTATGGAGGTCATGATGCCATCTCTGCAATGCTGACCCAGGAAAATTTACAAGGATTGGAGCAACCTGTTGCTTTCTTTAGCAAAGGTTTAGAAGAGTATGAGCATAGGTACTCTTTTGTAGAAAAGCATGTTCTTGTTGTAGTAAAAAGCTTTAAAAAATTCAGATATCTATTGACTCATAGCAAGGTACATTTAAAGGTTACTCACCCTAGTGTCAAAGAGTTTTTTCTTTCCAAGGATCTAAATGAGAAAAGAGCTGGTTGGATCACCAAGGTGATGGAATATGATATAGATATTCAAACTACCAAGCTAGTTAGAGGAAGGGGTCTTTGTGAACATTTGGTAGGAGGTGAGGATGCAAAGAAGCTAGAGCCACTGGATGCATCTCTGGTGGTGCATTCTATAGAA
This sequence comes from Thuja plicata, assembly GCA_018584345.1. Taxonomy (NCBI): domain Eukaryota; kingdom Viridiplantae; phylum Streptophyta; class Pinopsida; order Cupressales; family Cupressaceae; genus Thuja; species Thuja plicata. The sequence goes on along the minus strand of MU223972.1, from coordinate 486,991 downwards.
AATCAGGCCAAGGCAACATGTTGGTTGCCTAATATGATCCATTATTTAAAGACAGGACAATGCCCTGTAGGGCTAGATTCAGCAAAAATAAGGTATTACAGGTTACAATCTGTCCCTTTTGTGTTGATTAATAATATCCTTTTTAGAAAAGACCACAATGGTGTTCTTTTGAGATGCATAGATTCAGAAAAGGTAGCGGATGTCCTGTTTGAATTCCATGATGGGCCAGCTGGTGGTCATTTTTCTCCTAGGACTACTGCTTATAAAATCATGAGAGTCGAGTACTATTGGCCATCTATCTTCAAGGATAGTCATGATTATGTTAGGAAGTCCATCAGGTGTGCCTTATTTTCAAGAAAAGAGAAGCTCACTGCTCTGCCCCTTCGACCAATCAAAGTTGACCAACCTTTCATGAAGTGGGGCATAGATTTCATAGGTGTGATTAACCCTCCATCTAGTGCAGGACACAAGTGGATAATCACTACAACAGATTATTTCACTAGATGGACAGAAGCAGCGGCCTTAAAGGAGGCCAATGAGAATGTTGTCCTGAACTTTTATGATGATTTAATTCATAGGTTTGGCACTCCTGATTCAATTGTTTCAGATAATACACTGGCATTTACAGGCCTTAAAGTCTCAGATTGTGTATCTAGGAATGGAATTTATCTAAACACCAGCTGAAATTATTATCCCCAAGGTAATGGTTTGGTAGAGTCCACAAACAGGAACCTGATCAGAATAATTAAGAAGACTCTTCAGGGCAATCAAAGGGATTGACATAAAAAACTTAAGTCTGCCTTGTGGTTAGACAAAATTACCCCAAAAAAGATCATTGGTAATTCTCCATATATGTTGGTGTATGGCAGAGAGGCTAAACTTTCCATTTCAATAGAATTACCAACTCTAGACTTAGCCACTCAGTATGCCCTGTTTGACGAAGAGGATCCCCTACAGATCATATATGCTCAATTGATGGAATTGGAAGAAATCAGAGACAAATCTATCTAAGATATGGAATTCCATCAGAATCAAACTAAAAGGAGCTTTGAAAAAAGAGCCAGGGGTAAGAACTTCAAGGTTGGAGATGTAGTTCTCAAGTGGGATGAGTTCAGGTCCAGACCTGGCAGGCACACAAAATTCGATTCCTTTTGGGGTGGACCATTCGTTATAACAGAATGCAGGGGATCTAACGCTTTCCAGCTTTCAACTCTTAATGGAGATGCCCTACCAATCTCAATAAATGGTTTCCACTTGAAGCCTTTCTTTGAGGTTAATCCCACTCTGTAGGTCCCTGTTTTCTCGTAGGCTTTTTCCCTGTTTTCCTTTCCGCGCTTTCTAGTGTAGTTTCCATGTTTTTCAAGAAGTGCACATGCATAGTTTTGCCCTGTCAAGTTTTGTGCTCAGAAATGACTCCATGCCTAATGGATAGCTCGAAGTCAAGGCCACTAGTTTTCATGTCTAGCAGGCTGACATCCCGCAGAAGTCACCAAAATGTTGCCCAAATTTTCCATCCTATGCAATTTGGCCTGTTTTCCCCTGTCATTCATGCTCATTCTCTGAATTTCTTTCTTTCTGCTCTTTCCCAGGATTTCTGATTTTGAATCCTGTGTTAAAGCATGAAAAAAGTGGTCATGTACCTTTTTGAAGATATGTCTCAGCTCATCGCTCTGTCGCATCAATTTTTATGTCATATCCTTATGTTGCATGATCGCGCGACGAGTTGCAGTCGATGGTCATCGCGCAGTCGCGATCTGCTTAAGAGGAGTTTTGATATGTCTTTGACTGAGTGAGTTCAAAGTTTGAAAAGGTCACCGCGCAGTCACGGTTTGCCTTTTTCTTGTTGTGTTCCATGTGTGAGTGCGTGATGAGATGTTTTAAAATGTATCGCGCAGTCGCGATGTCTTTTAGATGTCAATTTTTTGGGTCCGCGACTGAGCGACCAAAGTCATTATTGAACTCGTCGTGCACTCGCTAGTGTTTTGGGATGATAGAATGCCAGCTCGTGACCATGGGATGAGTAAAAAGAGGAGGCTCATCACTCAGTCACCATTCCATAAAGGTGAAGGGTTTTCAGCTCGCGGGTGAGTAACGAGGAAAGAGAAGGTGTCGTCGCGCACTCGCCGATCGAAAGGGAGAAAGAAAAAGTAGCTCGCGAGCCAGCGACAAGCAAAGAGAAATGGTCATCGTGCACTCGCTGATCAATGAAAGAAAAAGGGAAGACAGCTAGCCCATGAGCGACCAAAGGAAAAGATAGGCTCATCGCTCGCTCGCAGCAGTTTGCAGATGAAAGAAAAGGTACCTGCGAGTATGGAACCAAGAAGAGCATGCATGAAGAAAGAGGATTGTCGCTCAGTCGCTTAGAGTCCTAAACAAATAAAGAGCAGCCAGTGACTGTGCAACGTAGGGATAAATGAAAAGGAAAGAGCATTGGCGCTCAGTCGCCAAAAAGAAAGCGCTACCAGAGATCAGCTCGCGAGCCTACGACTGATGATAAGGAGAGACAGCGTCGCTCACTCACACAGAAGACAAAAATAGAGTATAAGAGACTGTGAGTGAGTGATTAGAGTGATTGATGGTGCATTCTTTTGTATTCATCGTATGTTAGAGTCCAGGTTATTCAGTTTGCAGAAGAAGGATGTTTTGCTTGGCTCGCAAGGTTTGCAAGGTTCGTCCGAAAGTTCTAATTTGTTGAATTGTGCGCAGAATAGTCTGGGGGTCTCTGATTAGATTTGTTTCAATATCGACAAAAGAAAGGTGGTTCAGAATGTGACAAGTCAAAGAACAGAAAGCTAGAAAGATCAGATTTTCTTAAAAGATCAGCTTTGAAAAGGTCAGAGGCTGCATTTTTGGGAGCTGCAGAACAGTTATTGTAATTCAGAGACTTTTGTAACTCTTCTAGAGGGATAAGACCGCTTCTGTAGAGGATCATTTATGTTGATATTTTAAAGGGATGAATTTTAGGGCTAAGCATGACTTTCAGGGCTAAGCGGTGGCTGGATAAGCAAAAGATCTAATCAAGAAGTTATTACTCTCCAGAATGCAGTTGGCAAAAAGGCATAAGTATGAGTTGAGGACTCATTTTTTGAGGGGGGTTCATTTTTTGTAAAGGAAAAAAGCCCACTTTTGCAAGAAATTCATCTTTTCTCAGAAATCCATCTGTGGTATTTGTTATGCTCTCTGGTTCTTCTACTCTTTGTAATCTCCCATTGATGATTAAGATATTTTTGAGGTACTTGTGATATTTGTTCTATCCCTGTCTTCACTATCTCGATTATCTCTTATTGAATTGAAGTATATGAATGTGGTTAATGGAAATTGGGGTTCCTAGTCCCTCTTATTTTTTGTTCTTTTGTGTGTTACTGTGTCTGATCTAATTTTAGATGTTTTGTGGGTATACTACAACCCCTAGCAGTCTTGTCTCATTCCTACACCTAGTTGCAGAAAAGGATGTTTGCTTACAGGTCATAGGTCGAGTCTTTTGTTCAGACCCTCCTATGAAATACTTATGCAAGCCTATCTAGTGAGTTGTGACTTATTAGACCTGATTCCTCCACTGGTTTCATTCCTCTATGCTAAAATTCAAACCCCAATCTCGGTGCATCACCTAGTAGGTAGTTTTCTTTCATGTATTTTCCCTTCATGCACTCCTTCTATCCCTTTCCCTCCAAAGTTTTACTTTCCTGTAAAAGAAGAAAATTAAGGTGATTATCCAAGAGGAACCAGCCTAGAATTTGGAGGTTTCATCTCAGTTAGCAGAGGTCCCACAATCTTGAGATGACTCCCTTGTTATACTAGATTATCAAGACCAAGAGAGCTTGAGATCAGAGGCACAAATTCAGTGTATAACATTTTCAAAACAAATGTGTAACTCTGCAAAAATTCAACTGATTTCAAATGTCTTTGATTCAACTTTCCTTGACTATTCAAATATTGCAAAGCTTGATGGTCAGTATATTAAACAAACTCCTTAGGAAGAAGCTAATGTCTCCACTTCTTTGATGCCTGAATTATAGCGGAAAATTCATGATCATAAACAGAATACTTTCTCTTGGCATCATTTAACTTCTCACTAAAATAAGCAATAGGTTTACCTTCTTGGCTCATGAAAGCTCCTATTGTAGTACCACTAGCATCACAATCTACTTGAAACACCTTATTAAAATTTGGGAGTGCTAAAACAAGTTGTTCTGTAACATTTTGTTTCAACAATTGAAAACTCTTTTCTGCCCCATTAGTCCACTTAAACTCTTTTCTATCCCATCTCATTGTTTCAGTCAAGGGTCCACAAATAATTCTGAAATTTCTAATAAACTTTCTGTAAAAGCTAGCTAGACAATGAAAAGATCTTACCTTAGTAGCACTCCTTGGAGTAGGCCATTCAAGGATAGCATGTACCTTATCTGGGTCCATTTTTAGACCTTCTGCTAAAACTTCAAATCCCAAATACACTAACTCTTTCTTCACAAAACTGCACTCCTTCAAATTTATCAACAAATTTTCTTCTCTCAGCTTCTCAAATACCATACAAATATGCATCACATGCTCCTCCAATGTCTTACTAAAGAGAAAAATATCATCTAGGTAAACAATGACAAACTTACCCAGAAATTCTTTCAGAACCTCATTCATGAGCCGCATGAAAGTGCTCGGTGCATTGGTTAGCCCAAAAGGCATGACTAACCACTCCTAAAATCCTTCCTTTGTTTTGAAGGCAGTCTTCCATTTATCTCCTTCTCTGATCTAAATCTGATGATATCCACTCTTAAGATCTATCTTTGAGAAATACACAGCTCCACTCAAACAGTCCATAATATCATCCATTCGTGGCAATGGAAACCTGTACTTGATTGTGATCTTGTTTATTGCCCTAGAGTCTGTACACATCCTCCACTCTCCATTCTTCTTTGGTGCTAATACCATTGGTACAGCACAGGGACTCAGACTCTCATGGATCAATCCTTTCTGAAACAACTCATGTACTTGTCTGTTCAACTCCTCACTTTCTACAAGTGTCATTCTGTGTGTTGCCTTATTTGGAAAACTCACTCCTAGAATCAAGTCGATCTGATGACTGATCTTCTTGACTGGTGGTAATCCATCAGGCACATTATCGGATACAAAATCCTAAAACTCATTAAATAAATCTACAACTTCTACAGGAACATCTTCTACTTCCTCCTTACCAACTTTTGGAATTAAAGTAAAACACACATTCTCATGCCTCATACCATCTAGGAAATTTCTTCCATTAACAAAAGTTATTCTTGCACTACCACATACCTTTTCTTTTGTGTCATTTAATGGCTTTAGCTTATGTCGCACTCCATCCTTTGTCACAGAATAGGTATTCACATGACCATCATGTACAACACATCTGTCAAACTGCCATTGTCTACCCAACAACATATGACATACATCCATAGATATGATATCACATAGTACCTCATCATGGTATCCACCAATCTTAAACTCCATGAGGCATTGTTCATTGACCATGACCTTGTGGTCATCCTATACCCAGACAATCTGATATGGATGTGGGTGTTTCTGTCTCTTGAGCTTCAACTTTGTCACCATCTCTTCTGACACTAAATTGTCAGTGCTTCCACTATCAATAATCACATCACAACACTTACCCTCACACTTGCACCTGGTGCGAAATAGGCTCCTCCTTTGTTCAGGTTCATTCTTACCACTCAGTAGGACTCTTTTGTTAATCAATGTTTCTCCTCTTTCAGCATCTTTAGAATGTGATGATCTGGCATCTTCATCTACATGTGCAACTCTGGCCTAGCCTTCATTTCTCCTATCTATTCTTCCTTGGTGCTGAGGACATTCATATGCCCTATGACCTTCTTCTCCATAGTGAAAACATGTTCCATGGAAGCCTCCTCTTCCTGATCCTTATCCACGTCCTCTTCCTCTTTGATCTCTATTATTTTGATTGAAATTATTTCCCCTCTGACCCTGACTACTACTGGCCTCATCCTTCTTTTTCTAATCTTCATTTCAGCCTCCATAAGATTGTCCACCAGATCTTCCACCGTGACCTATTCCACTTTGCCTGCTTTCAAACTTCTTGTTCAGCTTTTCCTCTACCTTTAGGGAAAACTAGTGGGCCTCTTAAATACTGTTTATTCAAATTAGGTTCAACTCCTCCTGAATGCTCAACCTCAACCCTTTAAGGTAACGGGAAACTTTCTCCTTGTCAACTTCTACATGGCCTGTTCGGATGAGGATTCGATAGAACTCCTCTGCATACTCTTGGACAGATTTTCCTACTTGCTTCAAACTTTGCATTTTCGTTAGTAGGTCAAGCTCATAATCAACAGGAATGAACTGTCACTTCAAATTATCCACCATCCAATCCCATCTTATGATTTTATCCTTTCCTCTTTGATTTCACTCCAATTGGATCTCCTACCACCAGATCTTCACATTACCCTTCAGTTTGGCCTTTGCAAACTTGACACGATCAGGATCCTCAATATCTTCATACTCAAAATATTCTTCACATTTTTTGATCCAGTCAATCAACTCCTCTGGGTTGAGATTCCCTGAAAATGTAGGAACCTAAATCTTAGGTCTTTTCCCAATTTTGGAAATGGCTTGGAAAAGCCTTTCTTCTTCTGGATTCAAAACTTCAACTTCTTCTTGATCATCATTTCCTTCTTTGGCTTCATCCTCACTTTCATTTCTAATATTAAGATTCATTCCTCTATGAATCTCTTCTTGCAATGCTTGCACTTGTCTCTGGAGCTCTCTAACCTTAGGTGTCACAACACTAGTTCTTCCTCCACATTCCCTTCATGGAGGCATTTTTGCGATGCGCACTGAAACCCTAACCACGGTCCTGGTGCAAAATGCCTCACAGTTGGTGATCTATTTACACACTCAAGAACTCCTGCTCTGATACCACTTGATGAAGGGTGCTCCCGTTAATGCCACAAACACATAACAGAAATAGAGAAGCAACAACAATTTGCAAGAATAGAAAATGGGCTTCTTATTATCTCCACAAATCTGAAATTAAAAACTTTAAGAATTACAATATGCAAAGCCACATGGGCATTCCCCTTACAATATTCTGTAGGATAAAGCCTCAAATTATTACCCAGATCTACCCAGATCTACCCAGAACTTCCCTAGACAACACTACGGGACTTCTTTATATAGGCAATTTCCACCACCCGAGAAGGTTCCAGAAATCTAGCCATTAAGGCCGACTACCCTTAGCATTTAATTATTTTTCACTTTTATTACAAAAGAGTGAGCTTTAAATATTTACAAAACATGAGATTAGGTAGCCCAACTTTTGGAAGCCATAACTTTTGAACCGTAGCTCCAATTGGCTATTATAACATCTTTTCAGAAAGGGGAGATCGCTATCTATAGTGCTTGACTTGCGAAGTGCCAGTCAGCTAGGGGTTCGACCTCGATCTTGAGCCTCTAAGGTCCTAAAAATTGAGCTCAAAGATTTTGCACCCTAAAATCTCAGTAGTAAATCCTTAATAACTTTGCCAATACAGATGATCTCACAATGAAATTCAACTGGCATTCTTATATGACTAAGATGAACCTTCACCTGGAAAAATAGAACATTCTGAGTTCAAACGACCAACTTACTAAAAATAGTAAGTTTCCAAAAATAGTAGCTTTGTACAAAATAGCCCTTATTGAATAGAAAAACACATATTTTTGGGTGATGCAAGATTGCCCTTACATCAAGGATGCTCCTGCATCACATACTGAGACTCCATCAACTTGTCAAACTTTCCAAGGACATATTCCTTCAGAGTGCATGTTTCAATGCTGAAGGGATCAACTCCAGAGACCTTCAAAATGAATGACTTGTATAAATTGAAAGAATAATGAACTTCCTAGATTTTTCCATGCATAGCCCCTAATAGTTGCTTGATTACCTCCAATGTGAGGTCAAGTCTAGAGTGCTGGGTCCAGGCAAAGTCAAAAGATTCTTCTCCTAAAATTCCAATCTCAGAGACAATTTCTTCCCCGATGTCGATGAGCTCTTCTATCTCAGCCTTCCATGCCTTTTATTTTTTTATAGCCCCCTCCCAGATGGAGATAGTAGTCTTAGCCTGACGTAGAGTGTTGCTAGTCACATACAAGTCTAGGAGCGTGGATGCCAAGAAATGCCAGATGTTTCTCACTTGTTCTAAAACCCACTCATCAAATGCCTGAGCTTTTCTTTTCATTACCCTTAGTGCATCTACATCACTCTAAGGGAGTGGTATGTCAGACATGGAGGTTCCTAGAGGAATAATAGTAAGAGGTTGCATAAGCTCCATCAACAACCCAATGAGATTAGCATTTTTTTCATTTTATGCCGTAAATTTATGGGCCTCCTTTTCATAATGGGCTTCCACAACCTTGGTTGCTTCTTTCAACAAGTTGAGCTCACCCTGTTTCCCTCTCTTCCCCAGTGATACCTCAGTAACGGAGTACTCATCAGCCTTAGTCATTGCTTTGTCTATGCCTGGGGAAGGTGTTGCAATTATCGTGACTATTTCTTTGCCCAGCCCAGTCTGAAGAGTATGGACTATCCAGGCTTTCTTGGCCTTAGGAGGTTCTTGCATCTACGCCATCATCTCCACCAAGGAGAGATGGGCCTTAGGGGTTGCTAGGTCCTTCCTCTTGTGAGACTCCACCAACCATTATGGTGGTAGGGGTGGCTGTGTGGCCAGAATCTATTCTTGTGATTTCTCCTCGGGATCTTGTTGCACCCCTTCGATAGTATGAGCCATTTCTAGCTCCTTCCCTATATCCCTAAGTTCACTGACAATGCTTACCCTACTGGTACCTATATCTTCTACCCTGATGTCTATATCATTGATAATGTTAGGATAATCATCTATTTCCCTGGGGTTTTTCTTCTTTTGTTGTTGGTCATTATCAGCCTCCATTGCTGGGATGTTCTCTTCTATTGGTCTATTTTCTAGAGGTGGGGGAGGTGTCAGGCTGAGATTCAATGTTTGGGCCATTGTGATCAAAAGTGATATCTTCTATCTTGATGTCACGAGTGATATCTTTAATAGTTGGCCCCTCCTGGGCATCCCAATTTACTAGAAGGAGAGCCATCTTCTCGATTCCCCTCTATTTTTACTGAGGGTCCACTGTGGACCCGGTGTCTGAAAAGTCATCTAGGAATTTTCAAAGCTTTAGCCTCTCCATCATCCCCATTATCATCCAGATGAAGTTCCAGCTCTAGAATTCAAAATCATCTTGGAAATCTTCCAGGAAGTCCTCCATGTGGAATCTGTGGGGCTCTGATGCTCGAGGAAGTGTCGTTGCAATCTTTCCTAGCAGATCAAATTTCTTGCACGCTAGATAGAATTCTATTAGGCCCAAGCTTTTAAGTTTGTTGTCTTCCTGTTTATCTATAGCTAGACTACATGTGTAATTCCCATAAGTGATCAGGAATGGAACATTTACAACCTTCTATACAATGTACAAGGCATGTAGCTCCAGCTTCTGTCGGCAATATTCTAAAAGGATTATTTTGTTGCCATAGTGTTTGGGCAACAAATAGGGTTTCCTGGAGAAGCCGATTTCCTGAATATAAGTATGTTGCTGGAACTAGATATAATAGTGGCCATAACTTTAGACCAAATCCATGGCCTCCTTAGAGAGATGATATCTGACATCCCGGGTAGGCATGAGAAGATTGTAATAGATAAAGGCATTGTTAACCCGACATAAGATGAGGAAACTAGCCTCCCATTGGATCTATAGGAAATAATCCCAAGGAGCCTTTTGACCTGGGCTGATCCCAAGTTTTCCTGATGTGAGTAGCCCATTTGTGACAAGGCATTATTGTGCTAAGGCCTAGAGAACATAGGATACCATCTAAAATTTTAAGGTCCGGGCCACCTAAAGGAACTGAGAGTCCACATGGTTCAAAATGATGGCAGCCCAATCAAAATATTGTTCACCGGTGGAGATTCCCAATAGGAAGTAGTACATCCACCCTAAGAATTCCCAGGCATGGGGTTGCCTAAAAATGCTACATAATGCTATGATCTCCATCTGAATGCTTTCTTTGAATTCAGATCTGGGGATTTCCAGCTTCATTCTTTTGTAATCTTTCTTTGGGGTTTCTAGCCATTTGTTATTTAGATATTGTCGGGCCATAAGCTCCAGCTACTAAAATTGTGCCAAGGCATCGGATCAAGTGATGATGGTTTCTTCATCAAACTGGGGAATCCCTATACTTTCCTAAAAATTTGCAGTGTCCAGGGAGACCATGGGTGTAGGATATTCGGTCGAGACCGGGGCGGCGAGCATGAATCAAGGAGTTGTAATGCACAGCTAGAGTGAGAATAAGTTTCGGGGCCTCTATTGAACATGGGGATAAAGCAGCCTTCAGAATCATAGATTCACCAATGTTGATGGCCAATTGGTCCCTGGCCATCCATTAGATGAACATCATTTAGACCAAGGCCTGCATCTCTACCCACATCCCAATGCTAGTGCGGTGATCAACTAGACCTTGGATTTGATCTTTTGATATGATAATAGTATTATCCTTTAGATACTTCATGCTAAGAGGAAGATTTTATAGGGCCCTTTCGATCTTGGACCTGATGGCTACCTAGGTGACTGCCATGGTGGGGAGATCTGGACTCCTAGGCGGTGAGGATGCAGAAGCCTTCGACATAGTGAAAATGTAATGTTTGAAAACTTGCAAGGTAAGGCGACCATCAGAATCTTCATAAGATAAAAAAATATTACTCTAGATTCTGGAGAAATTACCACTGCATTGCATACTTCACTTGAAAAGTTACTCTAGGTCAAAATCTAGAAAGATATGCATATTATGTCAACTTAGAAATTCAACCATAATCCAGGCCTGGGGTTTTCAGCATACTTGATGAAAGTAAGATATAGGCTAGGTGAGGACATAGGGCCCAGAGTCTGGAAAACTAACCATTGGGAGACATGACTGGAAAGTGAGTCGTCAGGCCCATGTGGGTGTCAGATGGCCATGCAATAAATGGGGGTTAAGGTTACGGTGGTGCCAACTATTCGAACATGCACGGGGTGAAAGCCACTTGGCGGATCTTAAATGTGTGCATGGGAAATAAATGTGCCATAAAGGCTGACCTGATGGTGGAGAGAGAAACCACCTTGGTCAAAAACAAGTCGAGAGCCGAGTTCCAACCAGGTGGTATTCTTCTGTATGGGCAAGCTCATAAAATTAGGAAAACCAAACAAGGGCATGGTGAGCTCGACGTAATATTGGAAGGATATACACTAGAAATACCACAGGGCCAAGGGATATATACATAAAAATACAACATTTCCAACCCTTTACAAATTTATACAACTATACACATATATACACGAACTAATCTAAGAAAATATACATTATAAACATTTATCTACAGCTACGTAGAGGGCAAACAACCCTCTTGCAGAGCCAACCCACCAACTGGAGGTGAAACAAAAACATAGAACACAGAACGGAAAACCAACAAAACAAACAAAGACCAAAGAATAAAAAGGGAACAAGAAGGAAAACACAGAAACAACAAGAAACTAAAGAACCTACCTAGAAATCCAAACAAGGGTAGGGAAAGAACACACCAGGAGCACTCCCACAATGAGTTCTACCTTCAAATGACCTTGAACAAGTACCTCATTTCCACTGGTAATAACCCACTAAGCACAGAGTAATCCACAGCTTAATCATAGTTTGGTCACCTAAGAATCACTCTAAATGCATAAGTGTTTTAATCATGGTAACTGTAAAAGTGGTATGTAATTTCTATTTATACCCAAGGTAAAATCAAGTTACCCCTTTCCTCCACAAACTCTGGAACAGGAAAACCTCCAGGCTCTGGGCCCAGGGATTCCATGCAACCGTACCTTCTCGCGAGGAGAAGACATCATGGTGGAGAATCCTAGAGTCTAGAATCTAGCTCTAGAAAGAACAACAAACTCTAGGACTGGTTCCCAGAGGCATGAAAAATAAGAAGCAGAAAGAAGACAAACCTCATGGGAGGGAAATCTCGGAGAAGAAAACAAAGAAAACAAAGAAGACAAAGAAGACAAGGCAAGAGCCAAAAGTGAAAATAGGGGACCGAACATTTTGCACAAAAAATGTAGGGATGGCTATTTAGGGCATAACAAATGTTGACTATCTACGACGAATGCCTTACCACATTTGAGAATCATAGAATCTCTTATTAGCAAAATTGGAACCAATCGTTACTTAGAGAATCATGTTTGTGAAGCGTGAAGCGTCTGAGAAAATTTGGCCCATACATGATTCAATCCTTGGTCTTTTGTCAGTTGTGAAGTGTGTGCTTTGGAAAAAAATCAAGCCAATGACCTTTGGGAGAAGCAGAGAAGAGGCACTAGGCATGTCAAACCAAAGTCGTCAAATTTGCTCTTTTCCCCTGGATACTAGAGTTTCTCCATCCTTTTCTTTCCTTCTCATTTTATTCTTTTCTGGATGGAAGGGCGGTACTCCTTTCACCATTAAGCTTAATCATAGATAATTTTAATAGTGGTACTTCTTTCACCTTTCCATCCACTTCAATTTGCTAAGTAGGGAAGAAAAACTCCAAACCTGGGAAGAATTTAATTTTTTTTTTAGACTTGGGCAAACAAACTAGTGCAACTAATCTACTCTCGATGTGTCCAATTACTTGTTCCTTTTGATTTTGATTTAACTTATTTCCATACTTCTAGGGATGAATCTGATGAAGATTACTCATAGCCTGTTACCAAACTTACATAATAACTTAGGAGACTGGACCAATTCCACCATGCTAATAATAGATTCCAAGTCCATAATGCAAAAGTTACCATCCTGGAGACTAAATGTTATGCGAAGCATACCAGCCTACAAAAAGGGGGGAAGCAAAACACTGGGATCCTAAAAAAGAAAGAACAAAGCCAAAACATAACAAATAGAAAAGTTGCAGTCTCGAGGGACATGAAAGACAAAACTATTTAAAAGGCACCCCGAATAGGGCACCTAGAAAGAAATATTTACAAGCAAGAAGATTTACATATAATACAACTCCAAAAAAACCTGCCTCATTTGAAATAATGTTTGAGAAACTACCCATTGATAGGTAGTGGGATAGGTTCCCCAGTTACGATACTGAGGTGATAGGTATTTTCCCCATAGATCTCTGAGATCAAATATGGTTTGAGCCAAAGACATTGGAATTTTCTATGTTTTCCTTTCTTTTCCCAGGCTTTATCCCACAAGAGGACCAAGTCTAAAATCTTAAAGGCCTTATACTTGGCTCTCTAGTCAAACCATCATATCACTATTTCTTGGTGATGCGCAAAATGTTCAAGGGCCGTGTCTCTTTTTTCTTTAATTCACACCAGATTTAGGAGCCGAACCTCCATAATATTGTCCCGGTTGCTGAATTCCTGTATAAATTGTAAAATAAGGATTTGTAGGTTAATGGGGAACAATGGGTTCTAGCCATAAACCAGATGGAATGGGGATGTCCCCAAGGTGGCCTTAATGCAAATATGATCCACCCAGAGGGTGAACCTTAGCTTTTGGTGCCAGTCACAAGGATACTTTTCTAATAGGTGTTTGATCACTTCAAGCAAATTTTTGTTGGTTGATTCAGCCACACCTTCCCCTAGGGGTAATAGTTGCTGGAAAAATTTAGAGTGATCTTCTAGTAATAGGTCCATTCAAGTAATTATGCCAAATAAAATGCCAGACCATTGTCACATACTATAGAAAAGGGCATTCCAAATCTCGTGACAATGTTTTCTTCCAGGAATTTTATAACTACGTCTGCCGTATTACTTTTGCAAGGTATTGCTTCAGACCACTAGGTGCAGTAATTGGTAGAAGTTAGAATATATTGGTATTTGGCAGACAAGTTGGGGTTGATTTTCCCAATAAATTCAATTGCCCATTGGGCGAAGGGTGTAGCTTCAAAGACAGGCTACAAAGGCATGGCCAGATTTCATTCATGATGTGCTATAGTTTGGCAAGTGTGGCACTTCCTGACATGAGTGTAGACATCTCTAAAGATATAGGGCCAATAATTTCTGGCCCAGAGGATCTGATGGGCAGTGGCGTCAGCTAAGCCATGCCTGGCTCTAAATTGCCCATGAAACTCTTTGATTATTTTTGTAGCTTGAACCCTATCAAAGCACTGGAGGTACACTCCTTCATAGTTTCTGTAAAAAAGCATGGCATTTTTTATCATGAAGTGTGCACTTTTCAACCGTAGGGCATGAAGTTTGTTTGGAGGCAATCCCTCTCGGCATCTATTATTCAAAAACAAGTACACTAGGTCTATGTACCATGGATCCTAAGTGATGGAATCCACTGTATATATCTGACATTCAATATGGGGAGTCTCTTCTGCCATCGCTCTACATAGTCCCTGGCCTCAGACTATCCTCATGGGTTGCATTTCTAAATCATATTCTTGGTGAATGGCCATCCATTTAACCCATCTCTCACTCAATTCACTCTACATCAGTAGATATTTCATTGCCTGGTCCGGCATGATAGAATGCACCTTCCTCTTGAGAATATAATGCTAGAATTTCTTCATGGTGCGAACGAGAGCAAAGGCCTGCTTTTCCTAAGGTGAATATTAAACTTTGGAATTTTTAAAGGGGAAGCTCATGAAAGCAATGGGTCATTCTTCCCCTTCAACCTTTTGGGTCAATACTACCGGGGCAAAATGTGGCGAAGCAAAGGAATAAATGTAAAAGGGGAGGGAGCAGTCTGGACTAGCCAGAACCGGTGCCTCCATTATTATTTGTTTAATCTAGGTGAATTCCTACTTTGCTTCAGGGATCCACTCAATTTTGGTATCCTTTTTCATCATCTCAATGAATGGAATTACAATCTTAGTGAATCCAGTGATGAACTGCCGGAAAAAGTTGATCTTTCCAAAGAAAGACCTCATTTCCTTCTTGCTACTAGGTATTTGTAGGTTTAGCAGTGCTTCAACTCTCTAAGGGTCAATAGATATGCCCTTCTCAGAGACAATATGCCTGAGTAATTTACCTTCAGTGACCTTAAATATACATTTCTTAGGGTTGAGGGATATTCCATACCGATGAAAACTCTCTCAAATCTGAGCGAGGTGGGTGGAAACATCACGCCTGTCCTAGAAAAAGATGGTCAAATCATCCATGTAGATGATTATACACCTGTTCACAAGGCCCTCAACCGCAATGTCCATAGCCTTTTGAAATTTGGCCCCTGCATTAATCAGGCCAAAGGCATTCTCTAGTAGGGAAACATTTCCCACTTGGTGGTAAATGCCATTTTATCTCTATCTTCATATTTAACCATGACTTGGTTATACTTGAAGTACCCATCCAAGAAAGACATCATTTGTGACCCGTTCACAATTTGCAATACCTCATCCAATGAGGGGAGAGGATGATTATATTTCTTGGAGGCTTTTTTCAAATTTTAGAAATCCATGCAAAGATAGATTTTGCAACTTTTATTCCTTACAGGGATGAGGTAGGCAACCCATGTAGTATGCCAGATTGGAAAGATTTTCTGGGCTGATAGTATTTTTTGAACCTCCTGGTAAATCAGAGGCTCGATCAGTGGGTTTATCAACCGTTGCTTTTTCCAGAAAGGCTTAGAATTAGGTTTGAGTGGGATGGTATGAGTCATGATGGATGTATCATAATTTTTCAAGTCCTCATACCCCCATGCAATTACATCTATGTATTCTCAGAGAACCATGGGAATCTTCTCCTTCTCCTCAGGGGAGCAGGAGATGCCAATGTGTATCATTTTCTCTTCACTAGGCTGGCCAATATTTATTTTCTCAAATTTTTCTCCCTCAGAGGAGGATGATATCTTTTCTCAGACCCACGGGTCTAAGTCAAAGATTCATTTGATTGTGACCATCCCTTTCAGAATGGTGTTGGTTGGTAGGTCCATGAACCCATCATCTTTATCACCCTGCCCAGTATCATTGTGATCTCTCTCTTCCTCTTTCTGGTCCTTAAAGACACCAACATTGTCCATGAAGGCTAGGATATGCTTATCCTCCTCAAAGACCTAAAAATGGGTGACATTGTCAGGAATGGATGGGGTGGGGATCATCTCAATAGAAAATATCCAGAGTCGCGAGCCAACCATTAGCTCAAGTGTGTTGGCAGAAATGGCAAGGGCATCTGGGACATAGTTTCATCTCTGGGGAATAAGATCAATGCCAAAGGCATCAAAATCCTCAATAAGGATCCATGCCTGGTTGTGGTATGTACCCAACCTCTTATTGTGATAGGTATATTGACTCTGGATCTTCTTAACAATCAATTCTAAATCACCCAAGGCCTAGAGGCGAGTGATTCCTTTCCTTAGTGCAAATAGGAGTCCAAGGACCAAAGCCTCATACTCCGTGACATTGTTCGTGTAGTTGAAATGTATCTTGTAGGATGTGAGGAAGGATTTTTCCCACGGGTTCATCAATTCCACTCCAGTCCCACAACTCTGTTTAGATCGGGACCCATTGAACTTAAGGGTCCATAAGTCATCGTTCATTATCTGGGGCTGGGAAGAAGAAGTGGGTTTTGGATTATCCTTGGGAGGGTTGGGAGGAGTTTCCTCCAGCAGTGACTGTACAGCGGTGAGGTTTTTTTCTAGAGGGATTTCTGTTTGCGATCCTCAAACACGTGGCTCCAAAAAGGCACTACCAGTAGGAGCACTAGGTCTCGGGGAATCAGGTGTGTTTTCTTTCTTCTAGAGGGCCTTGATGTGTTGAGTAGTATAATCCAAGCATGGTTCACACTCTAGTTCTAAATGTTTCTGGTAGTGAACCTGGCACCAAGTTCCAAACAAGAGTGTGGCAGGGGTCTCTATGGCACCCTAAGAGTTAACCTCTACCCTCAATTTTTCTTCCAGGTCCTGGGTTCTCTGCAACACTATGGGATCCTTCTGGGGGTGAAATCAAATGTAAAGATCTCAAGGGGTTGGTACACCCCCAGGGAAGTCTTAGAGAATAGGAATTCATTCATCCTCCCAACTTTGATGAGGGCCTATCTCATCTGAGGCTCACTTTCAACTTGGATCTTGTTAGATTCTCCTTCCCAGGGGAGTCATAAGTGGGAGAAGTCGGTCGAGATGTATTCGTTCAGGGACTTCGAACAATTGTGACTTAACAACATTCCATAGGTCTCTAGGATGTCCACCACTTGGATGTTGATTGTACTGGCTATCCTGGGGTCCTGGATGAGTTGAATCTGGACATTCTTCAGTTCACACACCATTTTTATAGTTGTTTTATCTAGTTGGATTACTACACCGTTAGATGGGGTGGGTTAAAATATGAGCTTCTGGCATATGGATAAAGGCATGATGTTGCCCCAAGCCCTAGAATCTACTAGGAAGTTGTGTATATTCTTTCCTTGTATGTTCAAGCCCAACAGGAAGGGGGGATCTTCAGTATTTCCTAGGAAGATAGCCATGTTGGTGTCCTCAAAAGAGATAGTCTTGGGTGGGAAATTGAGGGCTTTTAGGTTTCCCAAGTACTTTATAAGAGACTTCTTCTTCTCAGTATAGTTCAGAAAAACCTCTATCAAGGTCATGGAGGTGGTGGTTTGTTCTAATGCATTAGTGATGTCGAACCTTCCTCCTAGGAATTGGTGGCTTCCCTCGGTTGATTCCTTAGCTTGGTTAGAGCCAGGGCCTTTTGGAGGTACAGACTGATCAGTCATGTTGTCCCAGGGAGAAGTGTCCTTAGGAGGTGTGGGCATGTAAACTGGTCCTTTACCAACCTGACTCTGAGTGTTGTAGGGAGTCTGTGGGTGTGTGAAGGCATTGGCCTCGAAGGCCGAAATAGATTCATCAAAGAACCCCTGTAGTTAGGGTTCTTCTTTGTCTTCACTATCTATTCCAAAGAAGATGGTCTCATAGGAAAAGGCATCGTGACTGGGATCCTGTATAGGAGGTTCTGGGGGAGTAGGATCAGAAGCTTATTGTCTATCCAGCTGGGAAATCATAATGACTTTCTTCAATGTGGCATAATTTACCTCATTGTGAGAGCCTATGTCTTGCAATCTACACCAGTTGGTCATTGGCTGGAAATCTATGACTGGTGTGAAATGGGAAGGTCCAGTGCTACCCTGATTGGTGTTTTGGTTTGAAGGAGGACCTCCGGTATTGGTGTTGTTATTCCATTGTTGTTGATTGGGCCAAGGCCTACTGTAGTAGTTTCTTCCCCCAACATTGTTGTTTCATTGGCCAAAGAAAATATTCCCTCTATGGGAATTGGAGTTCTGGGGTGCATAGGACCCCACCTTCACTTGACCCATGTCCATAGTTAGTGTAGAAAACATTTGCCAAATGGATTTAACCTCAGTGGTCAATTGGGTATTCACGTCACAGTGTGACAGTTGTTATTGTTGGTTACCTAGGAAAGTGACAGCATTCGTCAAAGTCAAGAGCAGCAATCCTCCAGATGTGAATGACTAAAAGAAAGGCACTCTGGGTGGTTTTATCTCTAGTCATTGTGTTTTCTATGGCTGGTTCAAGGGGAAAGATTCCAGCCCCGGTGTTGTTTGGGTCTGAGATGGATACACCTACTAGGCCTGCTGGTCTATCGGCAGTGGTGGGGGATTAATGGCCATTGCGAGGGCACCCATTTCTTGATTGGGGTTATATCCTATAGCATAAGAAGTTCCACTGAGTATCATGTTGAATGGCATGCTCTGCCCAATCCCACCTGGGGATTTGTTAAGATCGCGGGACAATTATAAGGCTGAGTTGTAAACCTTTGCCAAAGTATCCCGGTCATTGGGGGTGGTAGTTCTCTAGAGGAGAGTGGAAACAAAGGGGTCCATCATGTTTAGATAGGTCTGGATAGTTACATCTACAAATGGGATGAAGGGACCCATGTACCATTTCAAGGCACATTGCATCTGGTGGTTGAATGTTGCAAGGGACTCATTTGGTTCCTTCCTGATAGAAATGAACTGACTGTGACACCATGTTGGGTCCATGTGTACGCGGAAGGCAGCCATGAAGGCATCCTCCATGTCCTACCAACTATTGATGGAGTTGGCAAGAAGGTTAAGATACCAGTTCAACTCATTCTATCCAAGGGACAAAGTGAACATTCGGGTCAAAATGTATTGATTTTGGATCTAGTCTCGGTTCATGGCATCTTTGTATTCCTATAGATGCACTTCTATGGTTTGTGTGCCTAAGTACTCATACCAGAGAAAAATCTTTTCAGGGTGTGGAGGTAGATCGTTGGTTGCACCCAGAAATGTTCCCATTGGGGACCTAGTATTTCCAAAATACGCAGCCATTGGGGGTGTTGGATTTTGACTAGGTTGAGGGTAAATCCCCAGGGTCATCTTGGGGACTTGGGTATTCTAGGATATGCTAGATCCCTAGAAAATGGTAGCTGAATTGGCTTTTAGGGTCTATTTCTTTCGAGTGGGAGGCTCAAGTTTGACAAACCATCCAAGATTGGGAGTTGTTCTAAGGACTCTTTCAAATCTTGCTGGTGAAATTAATCCAATCCCACTGAAGGCTTCACTCCTAAAACAATGGCTTGGGGAACCCTTGGGCGATGTAAAATTTCAATCCTCAGAGGGGGATGAGTTCATACCCTCCTTCTAGCGTGAGTTTCTATTGATGGGACTTTGTACTCGGGTCCACCAATAAAGGTAAGTTGTCACTGGGTATTAGGGTCCTGGCCAACTTTGCCTGTAAAGGTTGTCTAGGGAAATGAGATTCCCTGGGCCTCCAAGCATGTGAAAGTGGGGTCTCAATAGTGTGGGGGCTCAGTTGGGAAATGTGACTATTTTGTTTGAAGGGGATAGCTAGTTATCTTAACTCATCTTCTTTGGGGATTCAAGTAAGTGGTGTTTCCTTTAAGCGAACATTCATTTAAGAAATAAAATTCAAAAGATATTGTAGGGTTAGAAAGATTTCATCTACCTATAGTTATACTAAACATTCAAAACATCGAAAATGCTCTACCACACTATGCTAAATACTGAATAAATACAAAACCATCAGCTCATATTTAATCAATAACAAAGGAAAAGGAGGTCATTAATCTAATTGAAGTATCAAATCAAAGGACATAAAGAATGCAAAGAATAAAATACCACTAACCCAGAGATCAGAATGATAACAACTTCATTCATAGAAATCTTCCTTCTTCATTAACATATCTTCCAGCAAGCACTGGTGTGTATTAGAATGGTGGCTCCAAGGGAGCATTTAACTACTAAAATCTTCGAAACTATGGAGCATTGAACTCTGCAACTAAGAACTGAGAAAACCAAATTGCTATTATCTATGGACTACAAAATCATCAATTTTTCCAACCATTAGAATGAGGTTAAACTTATTATTTATACACATCATTTGACCTAAAACTTAACCTAACTTATTTTACACCTTACAATATATTACTATTTTCTGGTGACCGGTACTACCTGCACCATGCTACAAAAGACCTCGAGACACGAAAGGTTTAACAAGTCAGAATAATAAGACAAGAAGAGAGGAGTGGAAGAATCCACCTTGAGAAGAGAGCCAAGAAGAGAAAGAAGAAATTTGATCCCCCAGGGATCGAGGCTACATGCCTCATAAATGGGAAATTGGCTCCCAATCTCCAATGCACCAAGTGTAACATTGAAGTGGCAACTTACGAAGACCATCTGTCAAAAATATCTTGTTGAGCTGACATGCCTTATTTTAGTTACCTACCTTGTGATAACCTTTATTAACTACCTTAAAACTGACTAGTCAGCTTTGGGAACTAGGACACGGGTCACTTAAAGAATACAAAAATGTGGGATCCAGAATTTCAGGATTTGGGAACTTGTGTTTCAAAAGAATGAAAGAATATAAAGATTACATCTCCTGACAATCATCTTCAGAATCTAGAGGGATTTATTTCTCCTTAGTATCATTGAAGGTCTACAGGAGCCAAGCGATCCCATCCTCGTTTATGTCCTTAAGGCTGGCCCTGCAATATTTGGCTGCCTCCACTTGCTTTTTCAAGTCTAGAACATTTACCTTAAATTCTACAGCCATGTTGGTTGTGTCATGACCTTGAAGCACCATGTGAGTAAGGCTTGCCATTTTTTTTCCATTCATTCCCTCCAAGGAACCATACCGAGACTCCATTAGGTCGTCAAACTTTCCAAGGACATATTCCTCTAGAGTGCATGTTTTAGTGCTGAAGGGATCGGCTCCAGAGACCTTTGAAATGAATGACTTGTATAAATTTAAAGAATACTAAACTTCTTGGATTTTTTCACACATAGCCCCTACCAGTTTCCTGATTACGTAGAATGTGAGGTCAAGTCTGGAGTGCTGGGTCTGGACAAAGTCAAAAGACTCTTCTCCTAAAATTTTGGCCTCGAAGACAATTTCTTCCCCGATGCTGATGAGCTCTTCCATCTCGGCCTTCCATGCTTTGTAATTTTTGATATCTCCCTCCCACATGGAGATAGTAGTCTCAGCGTGATGTAGAGTGTTGCTTGCCACATACAAGTCTGGGAGTGTGGATGCCAAGAAATGTCAGACGTTTCCCACTTCTTCTGTAACCCACTTATCAACAGGCTGGGATTTTCTTTTCATTTCCCTTAGTGCATCTATGTCACTCTAAGGGATCAATATGCTAGACATGCAGGCACCTAGGGGAATAATAGTAAGAGGTTGGGAAAGCTCCTTCAGCAACCCCATGAGATTAGCTTTTTTTTTTTTCTTTTTCTACCTTGAATTTTTGGGCCTCCTTTTCATAAAGGGCTTCCACCGCCTTGGTTGCTTCTTTCAATAGTTCGAGCTCACCTTGTTTCCCTCTATCCCCTAGTGATACCTCAGTAATAGAGTACTCATTGGCCTTAGCCATTTCTTTGTCTATGCTTGGGGAAGGTGTCACAATTACCGCGACTGTTTCTCTACCCAGCCTAGTCTAAAGAGTATGGACTGTCTAGGTTTTCTTGGCCTTGGGAGGGTCCCGCATCTACGCCATCATCTCCACCAAGGAGAGATGGGCCTTAGGGGTCACTAGGGCCTTCCTCTTGTGAGAATCCACCAACCATTATAGTGTTAGGGGTGGCTTTGCGGCCATAATCTGTTCTTGTGATTTCACCCTGGGATCTTATTGCGCCCCTTCGACAGTATGAGCCACTTATGGCTCCTTCCTTGTATCCCTAAATTCACTAGTGATTCTTACTCCATTGGTACCTATATCTTCTACCCCAATGTTTGTATCCTTGATAATGTTAGTATCATCATTTGCTTCCCCGGGGTTTTTCTCCTCCTATTGCTCATCCTTATCAGCCTCTATTGCTGGGATGTTCTCTTCTATTGGTGTATATTCTGGAGGTGGGGGAGATGTCAGGCTAAGATTTAATTTTTGGGCTACTGTGATCATTTCCCTGAATGTTACCTTTGGGAGTGGCATTTATAGCATGACAGTTGGGGTCACAGTTGTTCTTGTGGGTCCAGTTTCCCCAACTGATGCCATTTGCTCATCCTGAGTCTGCCCACCCTCAGTCCTTGTAACCTATATCTCTGGGACTTCAGAGATATCCACCTATTCTTTTCTCCTTTCTTCTTCTACCCGGGCTTCCTTCTCTTGTGTAGGCTCTTGCTCCAGGAATTTGTTCTGTGCGGCGATTTCTTCAACCGATCTCTGGATATCCCCCTGCAAGTTTCCAAATTCATTAGTTCTACATACATCATCAAATTCATCATGGGGAGGGGGATACTCTTAGCTTTCCCCAGGTTCTTTCTCTGGCTTTGGGGAGTCAAAAGAAATAATTTGTACTTCCTGGATGCTTGGCATCCCAAGTTCTAGCTACGCCCTTGGTTGAGAATTATTTTTCTTTTTCTTTCTCCTGGTTACCAAAGGGGGCCCTGCATCCATTAGAGCTTCGTGCTCCTCTTCTGCTCTAGTTCCTATTTCTTGGACCATTAATGCAGCTAGTGAAGGGGAAGGTGGAGGATGAACGGGCCCAATCATGAGGACCAGGGTGGCCAACTGTGTGACCAAATTCTCTTTCATCTGTTGGGAGACTGCCAGTGTTTGTTGCATCTGTTATTTTATGGGGGCCGCAGATGGGGTTTTATATGGGGTCCCCATTATTATTTTTCCTCTATCCTCTCCCTGCAAAGAGGTTCTGGCCCCAAGGGTCAATTTTAGCACTGTCGGGCCAACTTAGCACATACTCTCTAGGCATACCCTTTTGAAATAAGTATGGCTATGCTTGACCACATCATGAGTGATATCTTCAATATTTGGCCCCCTTGGGCATCCCAATTTACTAGAGGGAGAGCCATCTTTTTGATTCCCCTCTCTTTGTATTGAGGGTCCGCTGTGGACCCAGTGTCCAAAAACTCATCTAGGAATTTTTGAAGCTTCAGCCTCTCCATCATCCCCATTGTCATCTAGATGAAGCGTCAGCTTTGAACTTCAAAATTATCTTGGTAATCTTCCTAGAAGTCCTCCATGTGGAATCTTTGGGGCTATGATGCCCCCATTGCAATCTTGCCTAGAAGATCAAAGTTCTTTCATGCCAGATAGAATTATGTTAGGCCCAAGCTTTTAAGTTTATTTTCTGCCTCTTTAGCTGAAGCTAGACTACATGTGTAATTCCCATAAGTGATCAAGAATGTAACATTTACTATCTTCTTTATAGTGTACAAGGCATGCAGCTCTAGCATTTGTAAGAAATAATCTAAAATGATTATTTTTTTGCAACAGTGTTTGGGCAACAAATAGGGTTTCCCAGAGACGCTAGTTACCTGAATGTAAGTATATTGCTAGAACTGGATATAATAGTGGCCATAAATTATAACCAAATCCATGGCCTCCTTAGAGAGATGGTACCTAGCATCTTGGGTAGGCGTGAGAAGATTTTAATAGACAAAGGAATCATTAACCTGACAGAAGCTAAGGAAACTAGCCTCCCATTGGATCTGTGTGAAATAATCCCAGGGAGCCTTTTGACCTAGGCTGATCCCAAGTTTGGCTGATGTGAGGAGCCCATTTGTGATAGGGCGTTGTTGTGCTAAGGCCTAGAGAACATAGGATGTCATATAAAATTTTGAGGTCTGGGCCACCTGAAGGAACTAAGAGTCTACATGGTTTGAAATGATGGTGGCCTAATCAAAATATTTTCTGCTAGTGGAGATGCCTAATAGGAAGTAGTACATCTACCCTGAGAATTCATGGGCATGGGGTTTCCCAAAAATCCTACATAATGCTATGATCCCCAACTGGATGCTTTCTTTGAATTCAGATCTGGGGATTTCCAGCTTCATTCTTTGGGAATATTTCTTTGGGGTTTTAGCCTTTTTTTATTAAGATATTACCAGGGCATAACCTCCAGCTACTGAAATTGTGCCAAGGCATCGGATCGGGTGATGACGGCTACTTTGTCAAACTTAGGAATCCCTAGACCTACTTGAAAATTTGCAGCATCCAGGGAGACCATGGGTGTAGGATATTCGGTCAGGACTGGGGTGGCAAGCATGACATCCCAAACGGAGGATTTGTAATGTGTGATTAGAGTGAGAATAAGTTCTGGGGCCTGTATTGAACATGGGGAGCAAGCGGCCTTCAGAATCCCAGATTCCCCAATGTTGATGGCCAAATGGTCACCGACCATCTATTGGATGAACATCATTTTGACAAAGGCCTGCATCTCTGCCCACATCCCAACACTGGTGTCGGTGGTCAACTGGACCTTTGATTCAATCTTTGATCCGGTAACAGTATTATCCTTCAGATAATTCATGCTAAGAGGAATCTTTTCTAGGGCCCTTTCAATCTTGGATCTAACGGCTTCCCTTGTGACTGTCATGGTGGGGAGATCTAGATTCCTACGTGGTGAGGATACTGAAGCCTCTAACATAGTGAAAATGTGATGTTTTAAAACTTGCAAGGTAAGGCAACCGTCAGAATCTTCATAAGATAAAAAAATAATACTCTCAATTCTGGAGAACTCACCACTGCATTGCACACTTCACCTAAAAAGTTAGTTTAGGTCAAAATCTAGAAAGATATGAATATGATGTCAAATTAGGAATTCAACCATAATCTGGGCCTGGGGTTTTCAACATACTTGACAGAAGTAAGATATAGGCTAGGTGAGGACGTAGGGCCCAAAGTCCAGAAAACTAACCGTTGGGAAATATGAATAGAAAGTGAGCCATCAAGCCCACGTGGGTGTCACATGGCCATGTAATAAATGGTAGTTAAGGTGATGGCGGTGCCAACTATTTGAATGCACGCAGGGAAAAAGCTACTTAAAGGATCTTAAATGCGTACATGGGAAATAAATGCGCCATAAAGACTGACCCGACGATAGAGAGAGAAACTGCCATGGTCAAAAACCAGCTAAGAGCCAAGTTCCAACAAGGTTGTATTCTACCATATGGGCGAGCTCATAAAATTAGGAAAACTAGACAAAGGCATGGTGAGCTTGACCCAATACTGGAAGGATATACACTAGAAATATTATAGGGCTGAGGGATATATAAATAAAAATACAACATTACCAACCCTTTGCAAATTTATACAACTATACACATATATGCATGAACTAATCTAAGATAATATATAGTATAAACATTAATCTACAACTACACAAAGGGTAGACAACCCTCTCATAGAGCCAACCCACCAATGGGAGGTGAACCAAAAACACAGAACACAAAATGGAAAACCAGAAAAACAAGCAAAGACCAAAGAACAAAAAGGGAACAACAAGGAAAACATAGAAATAGCAAGAAATTAGAGAACCTACCTAGAAATCCAAACAAGGGCAGGGAAAGAACACACCAGGAGCACTCCTACAATGAGTTCTACCTTCAAATGACCGCAAACAGGTACCTCAAATCCACTGGTAATAACCTATGAAGCACAGAGTAATCTGCAGCTTAATCGTAGTTTGGTCACCTAAGAATCACTCTGAATGCACAAGTGTTTTAATTGTTGTAACTATAAAAGTGTTATGTAATTTCTATTTATACCCAAGGTAAAAGCAAGTTACCCCTTTCCTCCGCAAACTCCAGAATAGGCAAACCTCTGGGCTCCGGGCCAGGGGATTCCATGCAACCATATCTTCTCACAAGGAGAAGACATCATGGTGGAGAATCCTGTAGTCTGGAATTCAACTCTAGAAAGAACAACAAACTCTGGGATCGGGTCCCAGAGACACAAAAAACAAGCAGAAAGAAGACAAATGTCACGGGAGGGAAATCCCAGAGAAGAAACCAAAGAAAACAAAGAAGACAAGGAAAGAGCCAAAAGCAAAGAGAGGAGACCCAAAATTTTGCACACAAAATGTAGGTACGAGTATGCAAGGCATAATAGGTAACCCATGGATTCTAACCACCTCTTTGAAGAAAAGATGTGCAATGTGACAAGAATCATGAACAGTATTGAAAGGGATAAAATGTGCCATTTTGTTGAATCTTTCTACTATGACATATATGTCATAATATCCTTGTTTTTCCTTCGAAATCCTACAACAAAGTCCATGCTCAAGAATTCCCAAGGTCTACATGGAATGGGGAGAGCTTGGTAAAGGCCTACATTAGAGGATGTGCCCTTGGCTTTTTGACACACTATACAACACTCTACATACTTTTTGATATCTAGACTACTTCTTGGCTAAAAATAAAACCCCTGCACTAACTCTTTAGTCTCATTGACTCCAAAGTGACCACTAAGTGCCCCATTATGCTTCTATTGAATCAAATTTTCCCTAATTGATCCCCTAGGGAAACGTAACTAACTTTTTTTAAACAACAAGTCAATCTGCATTGTATAATTAGAAAAATCTCAATAAAAATGATTCTTATGTTCTTTAGATACCTTGTATATCTCTACAAAGTCTTCATCCTCTACATACAAGTCCTTGAAACTCCCAATGTCCATGCTCTGCTATTGTACTTCTTGTGCAAAGTATTATGCATAACCACTCCCTTTGGCACTATCCTTTAACTCTTTGAGTTAAAATATCCCTCTAGGATGTAATCCATAAATAACTTCAAATGGACTCCTTCCAGTTGTCTTATTGGTTGTACAATTGTAATCATATTTTGCCTACCCCAAAATTTGGTCCTAATCTTGACCATACTCCTTAGTGACACACCTAAATAAGTTCCCTAGAATCCTATTAACCACCTCATTTTGACCATCTTTTTGAGGGTGATATGCAGACCCAAAGGATAGATTGGTTCCCAATTTTTGCCACAGTGTCTTCCAAAAGTGACTAATGAATTTGGAGTCTCTATCTAAAACTATGCTCAAGGGTAACCCATGGATTCGAACCACCTCCTTGAAGAAAAGATATGAAATGTGACAAGAATCATGAAAAATATTGCAAGGAAAAAATGCACCATTTTGTTGAATCTGTCTATTATGACATATATACTGTCATATCCTTGTTTTTTCCTTGGCAATCCTACAACAAAGTCCATGCTCAAGCATTCCCAAGGTCTACTTGAAATGGAGAGAGGATGGTAAAGGCCTACATTGGAGAATGTTCCCTTGGATTTTTTACACACTACACAACACTCCACATACTTTCTGATAACTATACTCATTCTTGGCCAAAAATAAAACCTTTGCACTAACTCTTGAGTCTTATTGACTCCAAAGTGACCACTAAGTGCCCCATTATGCTTCTCTTGAATCAGATTTTCCCTAATTGATCCCCTAGAGACACATAACTAACTTTCCTTAAGCAATAAGTCACTCTACATTGTATAATCAGAAAAATATCCATGAAAATGATTCTTATGTTCTTTACATACCTTTTATATCTCTACAAAGTCTTCATCCTCTACATACAAGTCTTTGAAATTCTCAATGCCCATGCTCTACAATTGCACTTCTTGTACTGTCAGAAGTCTCCTACTAAGTGCATCAATGAATTTGTTATGCAATCCCTTCTCATGCCTGGTGTTGAAGGTGTAAGCCTGCAAGTACTACACCCATTTCATGTGTTTGTGATTGAGCTTATCTTGAGATTTCAAAATACTAAGTGCTTGGTTGTCTGAATACACCACAAATTATTTAGGAAGCAAATAGTGACTCCACTTCCTTAATGGTTGGACTAGAGAATACATCTCTAAGTCATAGGAAGAGTACTTCCTCTTTGCATCATTGATATTCTCATTGTGAAAAGTCACTGGCCTTCCTTCTTGGCTCAAAACATCCCCTATATCAACATTGCTAGCATCACACTCAACTGTGAAGAGTCTCAAAAAATTTGGGAGAGTTAAGATAGGTTGAGTAGAAATATTCTTCTTCAACAATTCAAATCCCTAGTTAGCTTTCTCATTACACACAAATTTTATTTTCATCCCACCTTTTATTGTATCTAACATGGGAGCAGAGATAGCACTAAACTGCTTAATGAATTATGTATAGTACTGAGCTAAGCCATGGAATCTTCTCACCTCTGTTGTAGTTTTGCGGGTAGGCCAGTTGATGATGGCTTCTACCTTGCTTGGATCCATCTTAAGATTCCCTTGAGATAATACAACACCAAGGTACAATAGCTCCTACTTTAAGAACTCACACTTATCCAGATTCATCATTATCTTTCCTTCATGCAGTCTCTTAAACACACTTTACAGATGCCTTAAATGTTCTTCTTTAGTCCTACTAAATATTAGGATATCATCCAAATATACTACAATAAACTTACCAATTTATTCTTTAAGAACTTCGTTCATGAGTCTCATGAATGTGGATGGAGAATTTGATAGCCCAAATGGCATTACAAGAATTTCATAGAAACCTTCCATGGTTTTGTAGGCATTTTTCCATTCATCTACCTCCTCGACCCTAATTTGATGATAACCACTCTTTAGTTTAATCTTAGTAAAGCACTTTTCCCCTCCTAAGTGGTCTGTTAGGTCTTCTATCCTATGAATAGGGAATCTATACCTAATGGTGATTCTATTGATGGCTCTAGAATTATTTCATAGCCTCCAACTTCCTCCCTTTTTGGGTGCTAGGATAGTGGGAACAACACATGGGCTTATACTTTTTCTAATAAGGCCTTGGTTTAGGAGTTCTTAGATTTGCTTGGCAATTTCCTCATTTTGTTGAGGGCTCATCTTATAAGAAACTTTATTAGGTAGGGTAGGTCTGGGAATGAAGTTTATTTGGTGGCTAATAGCTCTCTTAGGGGGTAGGCTAGCTAGTTTTCCATCACTTACAATGTCTTTGTATTCCTTTATCAATTCTTTCACTTGTATAGGAATCTATGTCTTCTTTACTATCTTTGCTGCATCTTCTTCCTTTGGATTTAAACCCAAACCATATTGTACTCCCTCTCCTTCCTTAAGAGCTTCTAAGAACTCTTTTTCACTGACCAAGAGAATATTAGGGCATGTGGGCTTCACTTCTCCTTCTTCTAGCAGTGAATGGACTTTGAAAGTCACACCATCTTTCTTGGCTCCATCATGCATCGCTTATCTGTGAAATTTATATGACATTCCTAGTAAGAGGTGATAGGTATCCATAGGTAGGATGTCACATAGTACCTTATCTTTGTACCTTCTAATAGAGATGTCCACCCATGCTTGTTCTTTCACAAGGACATGTTGTCCTTTGGTCAACCAAGTAACCTTCTATATTGTTATGTGGAATCCTCTTCATTTTAAGGTTGCTAACTACCTCCTCTAACACAATATTGTCAGTAGACCCCGAGTCTATGATGATTTTACACACTTTACCCATCATTTTTCATTTCACTCTGAATAGTGAACTTCTCAGGGTTAGTTCTTCTCTCACTAGTTCCTTAATCAATATTCTTCTTATCGTTAGATTTTCTCCCTCTTCTGACTCTAGGGGTATTTAAAGGTGTTTATTACCACCACTAGATTCTTCTTGAAAAAAATTGATTCTCTTTTCAATCCCTTTGGAAGTAGATCCTTTCTCTGGACACCTATACAAATGGTGTTCTATTTGGTTGGAATAATAGCACTTCATTGTTGAAAAGTAGGAACCCCTTCCTTGGTTATTGTTCCTTCCTCTCAAATTACTATTAGAGCCTCTTCCTCTATTGAAGCCTCATCTATTTGAGTTTCCCTCTTGTTGTATAGTTAGTTTAGTCTCTCCTTGAGTTTGTGATTTTGAACTTCTACGACCATATCCACCTCTTTGGTCTCTACCATCTCTTCCTCTTCCTCTTCTTCTGGTCTTGCTTGACTATTGTTTCATTTTCAACTTTTCTTCCACCTTAACTTCCAGTTGGTGACACCTTTGAATTGTGGTAGGAGTTAATATACTCAATTCATCTTGAATAGTCCACCTTAAACCATTGAGGTATCTAGCTACCTTCACACTTTCATCTTCTACAACTCTTGACCTCATGCACAACATCATAAACTCCTCAGTGTAATAATTGACATCGAATTCTTTTTATGTTAAACTTTTCCTTTTCTTATGCAACCAAATTTCATAATCTTCTGGGACATATGCCTCTCTGATTTTAGCTACCATAGCTTTCCAAGTTGCTATGGGTTTCTTTCCTTCCTTCTCCCTATCATCTTGGATAAATTTTTACCAAGTGAGTGCATACCCTCTAAGTTTTTTTTTTGCCACTTTTACCTTTTGGGCTTATGTTATCCCATCACACTCAAAATAGTTTTCAAGTTCATCAATATAATCTAGGACTACCTCTGGTTCCATTTTCCCACTAAAGTTTGGGATTCCTTCCAATGCCTTTCCACTTAAGGATTTTAATGCCTTCAAGAAGGGTTCTTCAGTGAGGATAGGGTCTAGTTTAGGGACCTCATCATCTATGGCTATCTCTTTATAATTTCCTTCAACTTTATCCTTGACTTCCTTAGTACTCTCTTCCACTTGGTCTAATTTTTTCTCTAATTGGGCCAATCTATCTATGACCAACCTATTCTCTTCTTCTTTCTCATCCACTTTCTTTTCAAGTTCTACATTTTTCACCATTGTAGAATCTCCTACTGACTCTTCTAGTTGAAACATTCATCATAAGCCAAATCTTGTTAGTCTGATACCAATCTGATAGAAACTCCCAAGGGTGCTTGCACAATCCTACTAGGACTCTAACTGTTCTGAGTTTTCCCAAGACCCCTACCTTTCTTCTAGGATCTTCCAAGTCCTTACTTAGCTAGTTTAGGACTTCTACAACACCTCTCTAAGAGATAACATCCATTTTTCTTCACTTAGGGGTAACTATCAACAAGTTTCACTTCTCTTCTTTACTCCTTCTTGGACGAATCCAAGTGCCTTTTGGTCTCCTTTCCTTAGCAAGTGTTTGCAGGGGAAATAATCCATTCTTGGAAAAATTCTTGAACTTCACTTGATCCCATTAGAATAGGGTATCAAGACATTCGCAAATGATTTTAAGTCTCTTAGTGAATTTTGTCTTTTAGGCCTAATACTCCTTCTAGCCCTAATTGACTAGTTTTTCGCACTCCATTCAAAATTTTCACAAACAACCCCCCAAAAATGTTGTATTAAGATACCCTTTTCCAAGACATGAGAGATTTTGTAGGTCTTAGACTTCCAAGGTCTCCATACAAAGGATTCCTACAATTAAGGGCAACTAGGGCTAATTGGGCTATTCTAGTCCAATCTAGTAACATATTCTTGAAAATGTACCCAAATGGATTGGGAAAGGCCTACGCTTCTTAGGAAGTCTCTGTATATCCTCAATTCTTACAAAACAATTCTTGGTTTTACTCTGGAAATCATACCCTTGCACTCAAACACCATTAGTTTACTGATAAACACCTAACCGGATGCACTAGACTCGCCTAGGGCTTGATATTATAAATAGTTAAATTGTTTCTCTAATATCCTCCATTGTTATTTAAACTATAAAATGGATCCCCTACCCTATTCCTCAAGGTCATGATGAAATGCATGGTAGAGATCTACGGGGGAGCCATTTTTTAAAAAACTGCTCTGTCAACACCAGTAAACTACTAACTAACAAATGAATTTACAAAACTACTATAATGGACACTAAGAAAATTATCTCCAAAGAAAAATGTATTGTAACTATCTTAAATCAAAGAATCCAACACAAGATTGAGTTATTCAATCCATTCAAGAACACTAACTATCAAAAAGCATTAACAGTGCACAAGAAAATAGTAATAGAGAAACAACATACCATTTGAATTACTTCTCCACCTAAGATAATCTCATAAAATGGGCCTCCTAATGTTTTTTATTCTTTCCCCATGTGTTTAGGTAGTTACAATAACTAACCATCATCAAACATCAAAGGGAATCATTTCTTGTCAATGTTGTCATGCAACTTTCCAAAGTTGTAAATGTTGTCATGACAACATTTTGACAACTTTTATAATATTGCCTCTAACGTAGATTAATGACCTCTAACCTATTTAAAATGTTTTTGAAACATTAAAGAGGCTATTTGTGCTTAATTCCAAGATTTCCTAAGCCTTATAGGCTTTTATACCCAAATTCCCACTTTTAGGCTTTCTAAAGCACTAAACACTAACAAACCAAAAAGAAGTAGAGTGGATTGATCCTAGTCAAATCAAGCTAGAAGCTAGCTCACAAGAACTTCTAAGGGCCAAGAAAATACTCCTGACTTGGCTAGGGTCAGTACAAGCCAAAACCAAAACATGAAACTAAGAGTTAGCCTAGGTGCTCTTGCACCAGTTAATACTTTTGCTAATGTAATTTAAGTCTCAAATAATAATGAATCAATTATTTGTATATGATTATGGTTATTATAATTTATGTCAATACTCATAAAATATATTATTACAAATATTAAATATCAATTATAAATTTGTTGTTAATTATTAAAATATTTTAAATATAACCAAAACAAGAAAGATTCTAATAATATTTTTCCTTTAAATTCTAAACATAAGAAAATAAGAGATTGAATCAATAATTAAATATATATTATTTTCACTCTTATCTAATATTATATTTAAATACCATTTAAAAACTTAAATATAAAATTCATTTTGTATTTAAAAGAAAACATAAAAGAAAGTTTGTTTTAATAAAAGAAATAATAATTAAAGGGAAAGGGAATCTTATTCTTATAAGATTTAGGTTTTATACATGGAAAGAATTCTAAGAAAAGACATAGGCTTTAGTTTTTTCGAGGTTAGGGATAGCTCGACATTTTTTTTATGAAAAACCTATCATATCTTAGGAAAAAGAAAATAAATCTCTACATAGATGCTTAGACGGCAAGGTGTAGGAGTAAAGAAAATTCTTTTAGAATTTAAATAAGAAAGAAAGAGGGCCACAAGCAAGGAAAAAAATGCATGCATGTAGATAATATGATTTTTTTTGGAAACCTCTGAACCGCCATTTAAATTTGATGGCATTACTTAGCTTTATAAAATGTAGTCAGCAGGGAAAATGTTGCGGAGGTTTTTGGCTTTATCCCTGCCAATTGCATTTTCTTGAAAGTTTCAAAAAGGCCTTATCAATAAAAAAACTAAAAATTTGATGGCAGTAAGGTCTTCATGGTTTTTTGAAGAAGATGATTGGAATCTTGAGGAGACTGAAAAGAGCCTTCCTTTCCAATGATCGTTGTTATGTTGTCTATGAATTTGACTACGTCACCAATGAGGATTTCCAGAAGAGCTAGATCTTCTTCATTGTAGTGAAAGAAAATAGCTTGGAGACAGTCTTTGCATTCACAAATCTTGGGAGTGTAGATGCGGTTGTTTATTTGTTTTCTACATGAATACCTATTTGCAATTAGAGGTACGTATTCAAATCTGTATGCTAGTTAAGCAACTTCTTTACAAAACCTAATTCTAGTTAAGCAACTTATTTTAAGTCTCTTAGTGAATTTTGTCTTTTAGGCCTAATACTCCTTCTAGCCCTAATTGACTAGTTTTTCGCACTCCATTCAAAATTTTCACAAACAACCCCAAAAAAATGTTGTATTATGATACCCTTTTTAAAGACATGAGAGATTTTGTAGGTCTTAGACTTCCAAGGTCTCCCTGCAAAGGATTCCTACAATTAAGGGCAACTAGGGCTAATTGGGCTATTCTAGTTCAACCTAGTAACATATTATTGAAAATGTACCCAAATGGATTGGGAAAGGCCTACACTTCTTAGGAAGTGTCTGTATATCCTCAATTCTTACAAAACAATTCTTGGTTTCACTCTGGAAATCATACCCTTGCACTCAAACACCATTAGTTCACTGATAAACACCTAACTGGATGCACTGGACTCGCCTAGGGCTTGTTATTATAAATAGTTAAATTGATTCTCTAATATCCTCCATTGTTATTTAAACTATAAAAGGGATCCCCTACCCTATTCCTCAAGGTCATGATGAAATGCATGGTAGAGATCTATGGGGGAGCCATTTTTCAAAAAACTGCTCTGTCAACACCAGTAAACTACTAACTAACAAATGTATTTACAAAACTACTATAATGGATACTAAGAAAATTATATCCAAAGAAAAATGTATAGTAACTAGCTTAAATCAAATAATCCAACACAAGATTGAGTTATTCAATCCATTCAATAACACTAACTATCAAAAAGCATTAACAATGCACAAGAAAATAGTAATAGAGAAACAAAATACCATTTGAATTACTTCTTCACCTAAGATAATCTCATAAAATGGGCCTCCTCATGTTTTTTATGCTTTCCCCATGTGTTTAGGTAGTTACAATAACTAACCATCATCAAACATCAAAGGGAATCATTTCTTGTCAATGTTGTCATGCAACTTTACAAAGTTGTAAATGTTGTCATGACAACATTTTGACAACTTTTAGAATATTGCCTCTAACGTAGATTAATGACCTCTAACCTATATAAAATGTTTTAGAAACATTAAAGAGGCTATTTATTCTTAATTCCAAGCTTTCCTAAGCCTTATAGGCTTTTATACCCAAATTCCCACTTTTAGTCTTTCTAAAGCACTAAACACTAACAAACAAAAAAGAAGTAGAGTGGATTGATCCTAGTCAAATCAAGCTAGAAGCTAGCTCACAAGACCTTCTAAGGTCCAAGAAAATACTCCTGACTTGGATAGGGTTAGTACAAGCCACAACCAGAACATGAAACTAGGAGTTAGCCTAGGTGCTCTTGCACCAGTTAATACTTTTGCTAATGTAATTTAAGTCCCAAATAATAATGAATCAATTATTTGTATATGATTATGGTTATTATAATTTATGTCAATACTCATAAAATATATTATTAGAATTATTAAATATAAATTATAATTTTTTTGTTAATTATTAAAATATTTTAAATATAACCAAAAAAAGAAAGTTTCTAATAATATTTTTCCTTTAAATTTTAAACATAAGAAAATAAGAGATTGAATCAATAATAAAATATATATTATTTTCACTCTTATATAATATTATATTTAAATACCATTTAAAAACTTAAATATAAAATTCATTTCGTATTTAAAAGAAAACCTAAAAGAATATTTGTTTTAATAAAAGAAAGAATAATTAAAGGGAAAGGGAATCTTATTCTTATAAGATTTAGGCTTTATACATGGAAAGAATTCTAAGAAAAGACATAGGCTTTAGTTTTTTTGAGATTAGGGATAGCTCGACATTTTTTTTATTGAAAACCTATCATATCTTAGGAAAAAGAAAATAAATCTCTACATAGATGCTTAGACGACAAGGTGTAGGAGTAAAGAAAATGATTTTAGAATTAGAATAAGAAAGAAAGAGGGGCACAAGAAAGGAAAAAAATGCATGCATGTAGATAATATGATTTTTTTTGGAAACCTCTGAACCGCCATTTAAATTTGAGGGCATTACTTAGCTTTATAAAATGTAGTCGGCAGGGAAAATGTTTGGGAGGTTTTTGGCTTTATCGCTGCCAATTGCATTTGCTTGAAAGTTTCAAAAAGGCCTTATCAACAAAAATAATAAAAATTTGATGGCAGTAAGGTCTTCATGGTTTTTCGAAGAAGATGATTGGAATCTGGAGGGGACTGAAAAGAGCCTTCCTTTCCAATGATCATCGTTATGTTGTCAATGAATTTGACTACGTCACCAATGAGGATTTCCAGAAGAGGTAGATCTTCTTCATTGCAGTGAAAGAAAATAGCTTGGAGACCGTCTTTGCATTCACAAATCTTGGGAGTGTAGAGGAGGTTGTTTATGTGTTTTCTACATGAATACCTATTCACAATTAGAGGTATGTTTTCAAATCTGTATGCTAGTTAAGAAACTTCTTTACAAAACCTAATTCTAGTTAAGCAACTTATTTTATGTCTCTTAGTGAATTTTTTCTTTTAGGCCTAATACTCCTTCTAGCCCTAATTGACTAGTTTTTCACACTCTATTCAAAATTTTCACAAAAAACCCCCAAAAAATGGTGTATTATGATACCCTTTTTCAAGACATGAGAGATTTTGTAGGTCTTAGACTTCCAAGGTCTCCGTACAAAGGATTCCTAGAATTAAGGGCAACTAGGGCTAATTGGGCTATTCTAGTTCAATCTAGTAACATATTCTTGAAAATGTACCCAAATGGATTGGGAAAGGCCTACGCTTCTTAGGAAGTTTAATTATATCCTCAATTATTACAAAACAATTCTTGGTTTCACTCTAGAAATCATACCCTTGCACTCAAACACCATTAGTTTACTGATAAACACCTAACCGGATGCACTGGGCTCGCCTAGGGCTTGTTATTATAAATAGTTAAATTGATTCTCTAATATCCACCATTGTTATTTAAAATATAAAAGGGATCCCCTACCCTATTCCTCAAGGTCATGATGAAATGCATGGTAGAGATCTACGGGGGAGCCATTTTTCAAAAAACTGCTCTGTCAACACCAGTAAACTACTAACTAAGAAATGAATTTACAAAACTACTATAATGGACACTAAGAAAATTATCTCCAAAGAAAAATGTATTGTAACTAGCTTAAATCAAAGAATCCAACACAAGATTGAGTTATTCAATCCATTCAAGAACACTAACTATCAAAAAGCATTAACAGTGCACAAGAAAATAGTAATAGAGAAACAACATACCATTTGAATTACTTCTCCACCTAAGATAATCTCGGTAAATGGGCCTCCTCATGTTTTTTATGCTTTCCCCATGTGTTTAGATAGTTACAATAACTAACCTTCATCAAACATCAAAGGGAATCATTTCTTGTCAATGTTGTCATGCAACTTTACAAAGTTGTAAATGTTGTCATGACAACATTTTGACAACTTTTACAATATTGCCTCTAACGTAGACTAATGACCTCTAACCTATATAAAATGTTTTAGAAACATTAAAGAGGCTATTTATGCTTAATTCCAAGCTTTCCTAAGCCTTATAGGCTTTTATACCCAAATTCCCACTTTTAGGCTTTCGAAAGCACTAAACATTAACAAACCAAAAAGAAGTAGAGTGGATTGATCCTAGTCAAATAAAGATAGAAGCTAGCTCACAAGACCTTCTAAGGTCCAAGCAAATACTCCTGACTTGGCTAGGGTCATTACAAGCCACAACCAAAACATGAAACTAGGAGTTCACCTAGGTGCTCTTGCACCAGTTAATACTTTTGCTAATGTAATTTAAGTCTCAAATAATAATGAATCAGTTATTTGTATATGATTATGGTTATTATAATTTATGTCAATACTGATAAAATATATTATTAGAAATATTAAATATCAATTATAAATTTATTGTTAATTATTAAAATATTTTAAATATAACCAAAAAAAGAAAGTTTCTAATAATATTTTTCCTTTAAATTCTAAACATAAGAAAATAAGAGATTGAATCAATAATAAAATATATATTATTTTCACT
>MU223972.1:422166-449122 GCA_018584345.1 Thuja plicata | reverse complement strand
TAAGAGATTGAATCAATAATAAAATATATATTATTTTCACTCTTATATAATATTATATTTAAATACCATTTAAAAACTTAAATATAAAATTCATTTCGTATTTAAAAGAAAACCTAAAAGAAATTTTTTTTTAATAAAAGAAAGATTAATTAAAGGGAAATGGAATCTTATTCTTATAAGATTTAGGTTTTATACATTAAAATAATTCTAAGAAAAGACATAGGCTTTAGTTTTTTGGAGGTGAGGGATAGCTCGACATTTTTTTTATGGAAAACCTATCATATCTTAGGAAAAAGAAAATAAATCTCTACATATATGCTTAGATGGCAAGGTGTACGAGTAAAGAAAATGATTTTAGAATTAGAATAAGAAAGAAAGAGGGCCGAAAGAAAGGAAAAAAATGCATGCATGTAGATAATATGATTTTTTTTGGAAACCTCTGAACCGCCATTTAAATTTGAGGGCATTACTTAGCTTTATAAAATGTAGTCGGCAGGGAAAATGTTGGGGAGGTTTTTGGCTTTATCCCTGCCAATTGCATTTGCTTGAAAGTTTCAAAAAGGCCTTATCAACAAAAAAAATAAAAATTCGATGGCAGTAAGGTCTTGATGGTTTTTTGAAGAAGATGATTGGAATCTTGAGGGGACTGAAAAGATCCTTCCTTTCCAATGATCGTCGTTATGTTGTCTATGAATTTGACTACGTCACCAATGAGGATTTCCAAAAGAGCTAGATCTTCTTCATTGCAGTGAAAGAAAATAGCTTGGAGACCGTCTTTGCATTCACAAATCTTGGGAGCGTAGATGCGGTTGTTTATTTGTTCTCAACATGAATACCTATTTGCAATTAGAGGTACGTATTCAAATCTGTACACTAGTTAAGCAACTTCTTTACAAAACCTAATTCTAGTTAAGCAACTTATTTTAAGTCTCTTAGTGAATTTTGTCTTTTAGGCCTAATACTCCTTCTAGCCCTAATTGACTAGTTTTTCACACTCCATTCAAAATTTTCACAAACAACCCCCAAAAAATGTTGTATTATGATACCCTTTTTCAAGACATGAGAGATTTTGTAGGTCTTAGACTTCCAAGGTCTCCATACAAAGGATTCCTACAATTAAGGGCAACTAGGGCTAATTGGGCTATTCTAGTTCAATCTAGTAACATATTCATGAAAATGTACCCAAATGTATTGGGAAAGGCCTA
Organism: Thuja plicata; assembly: GCA_018584345.1. Lineage (NCBI taxonomy): Eukaryota > Viridiplantae > Streptophyta > Pinopsida > Cupressales > Cupressaceae > Thuja > Thuja plicata. The sequence goes on along the minus strand of MU223972.1, from coordinate 447,917 downwards.
CGCTTCTTAGGAAGTGTCTGTATATCCTCAATTCTTACAAAACAATTCTTGGTTTCACTCTGGAAATCATACCCTTGCACTCAAACACCATTAGTTTACTGATAAACACCTAACTGGATGCACTGGACTCACCTAGGGCTTGTTATTATAAATAGTTAAATTGATTCCCTAATATCCTCCATTTTTATTTAAACTATAAAAGGGATCACCTACCCTATTCCTCAAGGTCGTGATGAAATGCATGGTACAGATCTATGGGGGACCCATTTTTCAAAAAACTGCTCTGTCAACACCAGTAAACTACTAACTAAGAAATGAATTTACAAAACTACTATAATGGACACTAAGAAAATTATCTCCAAATAAAAATGTATTGTAACTAGCTTAAATCAAAGAATCCAACACAAGATTGAGTTATTCAATCCATTCAAGAACACTAACTATCAAAAAGCATTAACATTGCACAAGAAAATAGTAATAGAGAAACAACATACCATTTGAATTACTTCTTCACCTAAGATAATCTCAGTAAATGGGCCTCCTCATGTTTTTTATGCTTTCCCCATGTGTTTAGGTAGTTACAATAACTAACCATCATCAAACATCAAAGGGAATCATTTCTTGTCAATGTTGTCATGCAACTTTACAAAGTTGTAAATGTTGTCATGACAACATTTTGACAACTTTTAGAATATTGCCTCTAACGTAGATTAATGACCTCTAACCTATATAAAATGTTTTAGAAACATTAAAGAGTCTATTTATGCTTAATTCCAAGCTTTCCTAAGCCTTATAGGCTTTTATACCCAAATTCCCACTTTTAGTCTTTCTAAAGCACTAAACACTAACAAACCAAAAAGAAGTAGAGTGGATTGATCCTAGTCAAATCAAGCTAGAAGCTAGCTCAAAAGACCATCTAAGGTCCAAGAAAATACTCCTGACTTGGCTAGGGTCAGTACAAGCCACAACCAAAACATGAAACTAGGAGTTAGCCTAGGTGCTCTTGCACCAGTTAATACTTTTGCTAATGTAATTTAAGTCTCAAATAATAATGAATCAATTATTTGTATATGATTATGGTTATTATAATTAATGTCAATACTGATAAAATATATTATTAGATATTTTAAATATCAATTATAAATTTGTTGTTAATTATTAAAATATTTTAAATATAACCAAAAAAAGAAAGTTTCTAATAATATTTTTCCTTTAAATTCTAAACATAAGAAAATAAGAGATTGAATCAATAATAAAATATATATTATTTTCACTCTTATATAATATTATATTTAAATACCATTTAAAAACTTAAATCTAAAATTCATTTTGTATTTAAAAGAAAACCTGAAAGAAAGTTTTTTTTAATAAAAGAAAGAATAATTAAAGGGAAAGGGAATCTTATTCTTATAAGATTTAGGTTTTATACATGGAAAGAATTCTAATAAAAGTCATAGGCTTTAGTTTTTTCGAGGTTAGAGATACCTCGACATTTTTTTTATGGAAAACCTATCAGATCTTAGGAAAAAGAAAATAAATCTCTACATAGATGCTTAGACGGCAAGGTGTAGGAGTAAAGAAAATGCTTTTAGAATTAGAATAAGAAAGAAAGAGGGCCAGAAGCAAGGAAAAAAATGCATGCATGTAGATAATATGATTTTTTTGGAAACCTCTGAACTGTCATTTAAATTTGAGGGCATTACTTAGCTTTATAAAATGTAGTCAGCAGGGAAAATGTTGCGGAGGTTTTTGGCTTTATCCCTGCCAATTGCATTTGCTTGAAAGTTTCAAAAAGGCCTTAGCAACAAAAAAATAAAAATTTGATGGCAGTAAGGTCTTCATGGTTTTTCGAAGAAGATGATTGGAATCTTGAGGGGACTGAAAAGAGCCTTCCTTTCCAATGATCATCCTTATGTTGTCTATGAATTTGACTATGTCACCAACAAGGATTTCTAGAAGAGCTAGATCTTCTTCATTGCAGTGAAAGAAAATAGCTTGGAGACCGTCTTTGCATTCACAAATCTTGTGAGTGTAGATGCGGTTGTTTATTTGTTTTCGACATGAATACCTATTTGCAATTAGAGGTATGTAGTCAAATCTGTATGCTAGTTAAGAAACTTCTTTACCAAACCTAATTCTAGTTAAGCAACTTATTTTAAGTCTCTTAGTGAATTTTGTCTTTTAGGCCTAATACTCCTTCTAGCCCTAATTGACTAGTTTTTCACACTCTATTCAAAATTTTCACAAACAACCCCCAAAAAATGTTGTATTATGATACCCTTTTTGAAGACATGAGAGATTTTGTAGGTCTTAGACTTCAAGGGTCTCCGTACAAAGGATTCCTAGAATTAAGGGCAACTAGGGCTAATTGGGCTATTCTAGTTCAATCTAGTAACATATTCTTGAAAATGTACCCAAATGGATTGGGAAAATTCTACGCTTCTTAGGAAGTTTTTGTATATCCTCAATTATTACAAAACAATTCTTGGTTTCACTCTAGAAATCATACCCTTGCACTCAAACACCATTAGTTTACTGATAAACACCCAACCGAATGCATTGGGCTCGCCTAGGGCTTGTTATTATAAATAGTTAAATTGATTCTATAATATCCTCCATTTTTATTTAAACTATAAAAGGGATACCCTACCCTATTCCTCAAGGTCATGATGAAATGCATTGTAGAGATCTACGCGGGAGCCATTTTTCAAAAAACTGCTCTGTCAACACCAGTAAACTACTAACTAAGAAATGAATTTACAAAACTACTATAATGGACACTAAGAAAATTATCTCCAAAGAAAAATGTATTTTAACTAGCTTAAATCAAAGAATCCAACACAAGATTGAGTTATTCAATCCATTCAAGAACACTAACTATCAAAAAGCATTAACAATGCACAAGAAAATAGTAATAGAGAAACAACATACCATTTGAATTACTTCTCCACCTAAGATAATCTCATTAAATGGGCCTCCTCATGTTTTTTATGCTTTCCCTATGTGTTTAGGTAGTTACAATAACTAACCATCATCAAACATCAAAGGGAATCATTTCTTGTCAATGTTGTCATGCAACTTTATAAAGTTGTAAATGTTGTCATGACAACATTTTGACAACTTTTACAATATTGCCTCTAACGTAGATTAATGACCTCTAACCTATATAAAATTTTTAAGAAACATTAAAGAGGATATTTATGCTTAATTCCAAGCTTTCCTAAGCCTTATAGGCTTTTATACCCAAATTCCCACTTTTAGGCTTTCTAAAGCACTAAACACTAACAAACCAAAAAGAAGTAGAGTGGATTGATCCTAGTCAAATCAAGCTAGAAGCTAGCTCACAAGAACTTCTAAGGTCCAAGAAAATACTCTTGACTTGGCTAGGGTCAGTACAAGCCACAACCAAAACATGCAACTAGGAGTTAGCCTAGGTGCTCTTGCACCAGTTAATACTTTTGCTAATGTAATTTAAGTCTCAAATAATAATGAATCAATTATTTGTATATGATTATGGTTATTATAATTTATGTCAATAATGATAAAATATATTATTAGAAATATTAAATGTCAATTATAAATTTGTTGTTAATTATTAAAATATTTTAAATATAACCAAAAAAAGAAAGTTTCTAAGAATATTTTTCCTTTAAATTCTAAACATAAGAAAATAAGAGATTGAATCAATAATAAAATATATATTATTTTCACTCTTATATAATATTATATTTAAATACCATTTAAAAACTTAAATATAAAATTCATTTCGTATTTAAAAGAAAACCTAAAAGAAATTTTGTTTTAATAATAGAAAGAATAATTAAAGGGAAAGGGAATCTTATTCTTATAAGATTTAGGTTTTATACATGGAAAGAATTCTAAGAAAAGACATAGGCTTTAGTTTTTTTTAGTTGAGGGATAGCGCGACATTTTTTTTAAGGAAAACCTATCATATCTTAGGAAAAAGAAAATAAATCTCTACATAGATGCTTAGACGGCAAGGTGTAGGAGTAAAGAAAATGCTTTTAGAATTAGAACAAGAAAGAAAGAGGGCCACAAGCAAGAAAAAAAATGCATGCATGTAGATAATATGATTTTTTTTTGGAAACCTCTGCACCGCCATTTAAATTTGAGGGCATTACTTAGCTTTATAAAATGTAGTGGGCATGGAAAATGTTAGGGAGGTTTTTGGCTTTATCCCTGCCAATTGCATTTGTTTGAAAGTTTCAAAAAGGCCTTATCAACACAAAAAAAAAAAATTTAATGGCAGTAAGGTCTTCATGGTTTTTTGAAGAAGATGATTGGAATCTTGACGGGACTGAAAAGAGCCTTCCTTTCCAATGATCATCATTATGTTGTCTATGAATTTGACTACGTCACCAATAAGGATTTCCAAAAGAGCTAGATCTTCTCCATTGAAGTGAAAGAAAATAGCTTGGAGACCGTCTTTGCTTTCACAAATCTTGGGAGTGTAGATGCGGTTGTTTATTTGTTTTCTAGATGAATACATATTTGCAATTAGAGGTAAGTATTCAAATCTATATGCCAATTAAGCAACTTCTTTACGAAACCTAATTCTAGTTAAGCAACTTATTTTAAGCCTCTTAGTGAATTTTGTGTTTTACGCCTTATACTCCTTCTAGCCCTAATAGACTAGTTTTTCGCACTCCATTCAAAATTTTCACAAACAAAACGCAAAAAATGTTGTATTATGATACCCTTTTTCAAGACATGAGAGATTTTGTATGTCTTAGACTTCCAAGGTCTCCGTACAAAGGATTCCTATAATTAAGGGCAACTAGGGCTAATTGGGCTATTCTAGTTCAATCTAGTAACATATTCTTGAAAATGTACCCAAATGGATTGGGAAAGGCCTACGCTTCTTAGGAAGTGTCTGTATATCCTCAATTCTTACAAAACAATTCTTGGTTTCACTCTGGAAATCATACCCTTGCACTCAAACACCATTAGTTTACTGATAAACACCTAACCGGATGCACTGGACTCGCCTAGGGCTTGTTATTATAAATGGTTAAATTGATTATCTAATATCCTCCATTCTTATTTAAACTATAAAAGGGATCCCCTACCCTATTCCTCAACGTTGTGATGAAATGCATGGTAGAGATCTACGGGGGAGCCATTTTTCAAAAAACTGCTCTATCAACACCAGTAAACTACTAAGTAAGAAATAAATTTACAAAACTACTATAATGGACACTAAGAAAATTATCTCCAAATAAAAATGTATTTTAACTAGCTTAAATCAAAGAATCCAACACAAGATTGGGTTATTCAATCCATTCAAGAACACTAACTATCAAAAAGCATTAACAGTGCATAAGAAAATAGTAATAGAGAAACAAAATACCATTTGAATAACTTCTCCACCTAAGATAATCTTTGTAAATGGGCCTCCTCATGTTTTTTATTCTTTCCCCGTGTGTTTAGGTAATAACAATAACTAACCATCATCAAACATCAAAGGGAATCATTTCTTGTCATTATTGTCATGCAACTTTACAAAGTTGTAAATGTTGTCATGACAACATTTTGACAACTTTTACAATATTGCCTCTAACGTAGATTAATGAACTCTAACCTATATAAAATGTTTTAGAAACATTAAAGAGGATATTTATGCTTAATTCCAAGCTTTCCTAAGCCTTATAGGCTTTTATACCCAAATTCCCACTTTTAGGCTTTCTAAAGCACTAAACACTAACAAACCAAAAAGAAGTAGAGTGGATTGATCCTAGTCAAATCAAGCTAGAAGCTAGCTCACAAGACCTTCTAAGGTCCAAGAAAATACTCCTGACTTGGCTAGGGTCAGTACAAGCCACAACCAAAACATGAAACTAGGAGTTAGCCTAGGTGCTCTTGCACCATTTAATACTTTTGCTAATGTAATTTAAGTCTCAAATAATAATGAATCAATTATTTGTATATGATTATAGTTATTATAATTTATGTCAATATTGATAAAATATATTACTATAAATATTAAATATCAATTATAAATTTGTTGTTAATTATTAAAATATTTTAATTATAACCAAAAAAAGAAAGTTTCTAATAATATTTTTCCTTTAAATTCTAAACATAAGAAAATAAGAGATTGAATCAACAATAAAATATATATTATTTTCACTCTTATATAATATTATATTTAAATACCATTTAAAAACTTAAATATAAAATTCATTTCCTATTTAAAAGAAAACCTAATGGAAAGTTTGTTTTAATAAAAGAAAGAATAATTAAAGGGAAAGGGAATCTTATTCTTATAAGATTTAGGTTTTATACATGGAAAGAATTCTAAGAAAAGACATAGGCTTTAGTTTTTTCGAGGTTAGGGATAGCTCGACATTTTTTTTATGGAAAACCTATCATATCTTAGGAAAAATAAAATAAATCTCTATATAGATGCTTTGACGACAAGGTGTAGGAGTAAAGAAAATGCTTTTAGAATTAGAATAAGAAAGAAAGAGGGCCACAAGCAAGGAAAAAAATGCATGCATGTAGATAATATGATTTTTTTTGGAAACCTCTAAACCACCATTTAAATTTGAGGGCATTAATTAGCTTTATAAAATGTAGTCGATAGTGAAAATGTTGGGGAGGTTTTTGGCTTTATCCCTGCCAATTGCATTTTCTTGAAAGTTTCAAAAAGGCCTTATCAAAAAAAAAAAAAAAAATTCATGGCAGTAAGGTCTTCATGGTTTTTCGAAGAAGATGATTGGAATCTTGAGGGGACTGAAAAGAGCCTTTCTTTCCAATGATCGTTGTTATGTTGTCTATGAATTTGAATACGTCACCAATGAGGATTTCAAGAAGAGCTAGATCTTCTTCATTGCAGTGAAAGAAAATAGCTTGGAGACCATCTTTACATTCACAAATCTTGGGAGTGTAGATGCGGTTGTTTATTTGTTTTCTACATGAATACCTATTTATAATTAGAGGTACGTATTCAAATTTGTATGCTAGTTAAGAAACTTCTTTACGAAACCTAATTCTAGTTAAGCAACTTATTTTAAGTCTCTTAGTGAATTTTGTCTTTTAGGCCTAATACTCCTTCTAGCCCTAATTGACTAGTTTTTCGCACTCCATTCAAAATTTTCACAAACAACCCCCAAAAAATGTTGTATTATGATACCCTTTTTCAAGACATGAGAGATTTTGTAGGTCTTAGACTTCCAAGGTCTCCATACAAAGGATTCCTAGAATTAAGGGCAACTAGGTCTAATTGGGCTATTCTAGTTCAATCTAGTAACATATTCTTGAAAATGTACCCAAATCGATTGGGAAAGCCCTATGCTTCTTAGGAAGTGTCTATATATCCTCAATTCTTACAAAAAAATTCTTTGTTTCACTCTGGAAATCATACCCTTGCACTCAAATACCATTAGTTTACTGATAAACACATAACCGGATGCACTAGACTCACCTAGGGCTTGTTAGTATAAATAGTCAAATTGATTCTCTAATATCCTCCATTTTTATTTAAACTATAAAATGGATCCCCTACCCTATTCCTCAAGGTCGTGACAAAATGCATGGTAGAGATCTACGGGGGAGCCATTTTTCAAAAAACTGCTCTGTCAACACCAGTAAACTACTAACTAAGAAATGTATCTACAAAAAAACTATAATGGACACTAAGAAAATTATCTCCAAAGAAAAATTTATTTTAACTAGCGTAAATCAGAGAATCCAACACAAGATTGAGTTATTCAATCCATTCAAGAACACTAACTATCAAAAATCATTAACAGTGCACAAGAAAATAGTAATAGAGAAACAACATACCATTTGAATTACTTCTCCACCTAAGATAATCTCGGTAAATGGGCCTCCTCATGTTTTTTATGCATTCCCCATGTGTTTAGGTAGTTAAAATAACTAACCATCATCAAACATCAAAGGGAATCTTTTCTTGTCAATGTTGTCATGCAACTTTACAAAGATGTAAATGTTGTCATGACAACATTTTGACAACTTTTACAATATTGCCTCTAACATAGATTAATGACCTCTAACCTATATAAAATGTTTTAGAAACTTTAAAGAGGATATTAATGCTTAGTTCCAAGCTTTCCTAAGCCTTATAGGCTTTTATACCCAAATTCGCACTTTTAGGCTTTCTAAAGCACTAAACACTAACAAACCAAAAAGAAGTAGAGTGGATTGATCGTTGTCAAATCAAGCTAGAAGCTAGCTCACAAGACCTTCTAAGGTCCAAGAAAATACTCCTAACTTGGCTAGGGTCAGTACAAGCCACAACCAAAACATGAAACTAGGAGTTAGCCTAGGTGCTCTTGCACTAGTTTATACTTTTGCTAATGTAATTTAAGTCTCAAATAATAATAAATCAATTATTTGTATATGATTATGGTTATTATAATTTATGTCAATACTGATAAAATATATTATTAGAAATATTAAATATCAATTATAAATTTGTTGTTAATTATTAAAATATTTTAAATATAATCAAAAAAAGAAAGTTTCTAGTAATATTTTTCCTTTAAATTCTAAACATAAGAAAATAAGAGATTGAATCAATAATAAAATATATATTATTTTCACTCTTATATAATATTATATTTAAATACCATTTAAAAACTTAAATATAAAATTCATTTTGTATTTAAAAGAAAACCTAATGGAAAGTTTGTTTTAATAAAAGAAAGAATAATTAAAGGGAAAGGGAATCTTATTCTTATAAGATTTAGGTTTTATACATCGAAAGAATTCTAAGAAAAGACATAGGATTTAGTTTTTTCGAGGTTAGGGATAGCTCGACATTTTTTTAATGGAAAACCTATCATATCTTAGGAAAAAGAAAATAAGTCTCTACATAGTTGCTTAGATGACAAGGTGTAGGAGTAAGGAAAAGGCTTTTAGAATTAGAATAAGAAAGAAAGAGGGCTACAAGAAATGAATAAAATGCATGCATGTAGATAATATGACTTTTTTCGGAAACCTCTGAACCGCCATTTAAATTTGAGGGCATTACTTAGCTTTATAAAATGTAGTCGGCAGGGAAAATGTTGGGGAGGTTTTTGGCTTTATCCCTGCAATTGCATTTGCTTGAAAGTTTCATAAAGGCCTTATCAACAAAAAAAATAAAAATTTGATGGCATTAAGGTCTTCATGGTTTTTCGAAGAAGATGATTGGAATCTTGAGGGGACTGAAAAGAGCCTTCCTTTCCAATGATCGTCGTTATGTTGTCTATGAATTTGACTACGTCACCAATGAGGATTTCCAGAAGAGCTAGATCTTCTTCATTGCAGTGAAAGAAAATAGCTTGGAGACCGTCTTTGCATTCACAAATCTTGGGAGTGTAGATGTGGTTGTTTATTTGTTTTCTACATGAATACCTATTTGCAATTAGAGGTACGTATTCAAATCTGTATGCTAGTTAAGCAACTTCTTTGCAAAATAAATAATACGGTCCTTTGAATGGCATTTGCTTTAATTCTTCTTTTCTGAAATGGGCATAGACTCAAGACATCATCTATCACTACCCTCTGTATGCACCCTAAAATGGTCACCTAGACTATGGGCCCCATTCTTCAATTTATCAAATGACAAAATCAATTTATCAAATTCCCGAATCAATGCCTTTTAATATTTTTAATTGAAATCAATTTCCTTGATCAAATCGTAATTAAATCAATTATTTCAAGATTTCCAAAGGTTTGATCATTTCATCAATAATCTTATTCAATTAAAAGAAAATCCCTTTTTGTTAAGTAAAATTACCTTATTTAATTAAAAGAAAATCTCTCTTTTAATTAAATAATCTTATGTTATTTAATTAAAATATCTCTTAATTAAATAATCTTATCTTATTAAATTAAAATCTCCCTTTCAATTAAATAAAACAATCTTATTTGATTAAAAGAAAATCTCTCTTTTAATTAAACAATTTAATCTTATCTTATTTAATTAAAATCTCTCTTTTAATTAAATAAAATAATCTTATTTAATTAAAAGAAAATCTTTCTTTAATTAAATAAATAAAACCCCCACTTAAAGCTCTCTTTGTAATGAAAAAGGAAATAAATTAAATAAAAAATAAATAAAATGCCTTTTTCTTCACACATATTCCTAAGTGGTGGGCTTTTCCCACTTATTTGCCTTTTAGGGATTTATCCCACATTTCTCCTAAGGATGCATTCCTCTCCACAATTTCCTTTATAAGGAGCTCTCTCCTCCCCATTTTAGATATAGAGTTTTTGTGCTATTGCTATGCTGCAGGTTTGGAGAGCGATTTTGGAGGAGAGTTTGATCACTTGAGCTTGAACCAGGCAACTTCTTCTTCTTGTCTTCCTCTCTCATGCATCCATGGCAATCCATTTAGAGTAGATTCATGTTAATTTAGATGCATATTTCCTTTCATAGATTAATCTTGCACATTTCCTTTTATATATTAATCTTGCATATTTTCCTTTCATAGATTAGTTTCCTTTCATGCATTGTTATCATATATAATAGTTTTCATTCTCATTTCCAATGCATATTTGGTGATCATGGAGACTAGCATTCTTGCTCTTCCTCTTTGAATCTCTCATTTCATGGTTTACTTACATGGGCATAACTAGGTCTAAACTGAGGGCCTTCATCACAAACCCCTACACTCCATGAATAGGGAGCTATGAATCACCATTTGAGACCTCATTCTTGAGTAATCTTGAATATAATGACTCATAAAAGTGTGTCAACTTTTCAGCACACATTTTTGGCGCCCACCGTGGAGCAGAAATTTATTTTCAGCCTCATTTTCTACCTATTTTGATTAATCTATTTTCCATCTGTACGACTCTAAAGTACAATTTCATGCAAAATTTCTCACGTACCGGCGTGGAGTTTTGCAATACTTCATGCGATTTAGGGTGTTTCAACGTGCGACTTTTGGTGTATCCTCGTGCAGACTTTGGCATTAGAGGGAACTTTTTATTTGCTATTTTTTTTGTCTGTTGTTTGTATACTCGCGTGACCTTTCTAGTTCCTTGTAGTCTTTTGGAATTTCTTCACACGACGCATATAGAATCTTCACGTGGCCTTCAGATAATCTTCACGTGGAATCTTCTTGCATTTCTTCGAGTGGCTCGCAGGGAATATTCATACGGCCCACATAGAATCTTTGCACAAACTTTGATAGCAAAGAGTTTAAAATTTATAGATTTATCATGTTGTTTTATAACCACTAATGTTTCTGGTTTTCTATTTGTTGTGTTTTTCTAATCTTTGTTTCTGAAACAACTTAACATGTGGTTTGCAAGACGTTGAAAAGAAGACTCAAACAAAGACTACTAACGAATCATTTTCCAGGTTGCCTTGATCGATAGCATGCTAAACTTTGTACTTTCATGTGTTAGGGTATTCACCCATTCATTGGGCACCTCTATGGAAGTATTGGTTTACACCCCTTGCAAAATTCTATCTTATCACCTATCTTTTGGAAAAGTGAATGCCTTTGCTATCCTGGTTTGGTACCAATGTTTCTTAGGGTAATTCTATCACCTAGTACTTTTTCTTCCATGCCAGCTACAACAAGACATCAAGTAAATAAAGGAAAACAACCTCAAGTAGTCTTTAACCAATTACCTATAGTTCAAACTCACCAAAAAATTAAGGGATAAAAACCCATATTTGATCAATCACCTAGGAACAACTCAGAAGTTTGGTTTGATTCCAAGAGTAACCTTAGTGAGTTGAGTACACCCTTACTGTCTTCTTGATTAGATATGGATATGAGTTACAAAATGACTCGAAAAGAGAGGGAAGACATGGATAAATGCATTGATGACATATTTGCAAAACATAGAGATACCATTTTGTTTAGCGATTCCTCTTGTGACAGTCGATCAGCTTCACCCCTTATCTCAACTAGATATATAGATGCAGACCTAAGGGCTGAGAGAGGTAAGAGGAAAACCTATCAAGAAGAGAAACCACAACACGAAAACAAAGATTATGAACTTTATGATACTCGTTTAAATGCAGCATACACCAATAATTTGTTTAGCCATTCCAGACCATGTTCACCACTCAAAACATCTTCAAGATACACGAGTGAAAGACTTAAGAGAATTGAGCATGAAAATAAATCCTTCCTAGATGAATAAGCTAAAAAGGAAGAGAAATTTAGACTCGTGGAGTTGGATAGAAAAACCTTGTTGGAAATAGAAAAGAAATCCCTCTAGGAGGAGAGAGATAGACTCTTGGCTCAACAACGTAATGACCAATTTTATAAAATGCATGTTAGTGGTGGAAATAAATCTCCTCCGTCCACTCCTCCTGAGACTCCACGAAGTGGAAGATGTTCAAGGGCTCCATCATGATCTCCTATCCCTAGAGGAAGAAGGGCTTAAAGACATGATCATTATAGGAGATGAACACCTCCTAGGAACTCAAAACAACCTTCACAACATGCTCATCATGGTTCACAATATGGGGGTAGTAGCTTGATTTTTGACCTTAGCTCCCAAGACTTCATGAAAATGCAAAAAGAACCACTCTTCCAGAAGTATGTGGAGAGATACTTAGAGAAAAACAAAGACAAGTTCCTAGAGAGTTTAATCAACAAGGGCACTAGAGTCCCATACAACTTTGATGTGGATAAGAAGATTAAGAAGCAAGCTCCATTTCAAGAAGAGGAAATCAAACAACTTAAGAGTATGATGGAAAAGATTTTACCACCCAAGAATTCATTCTCACTTGATTCAGTTTGTCCTAATCCTTTTGAAAAAAGTGTTAACATGAAAGGCTTCCCTAGAAAGGTTGAGATCCATCAATATGAAAGTATGATGTGAATGGAGATCCACATGATCACGTGCACCAATTTTATACCACAAGTTTTTAGTTCCATCAAGCTGACTCATACCTCATGAGATTCTTCCCAAGGAGTCTTAAGGGTTAAGCCATGGAATGGTTCACCAACATAACTCCTCCTGTCAAGAATTTCAAAGAGCTTGTCCACAAATTTGTTCAACACTTTGCATACAACCTTTCAAGATCTATTACCATGTTGGACTTATGCAACTTAAAGAAAAATCAAGTGGAATCCTTTGTCACTTTCTTGCAAAGGTGGAGACGACAATTCTCTCGCTACTCTAGAACCACTCCTGAAAATGAGAAGATTGACATCCTTGGTAGAAACTTGGTTCCCAAAATGTGGTATGAAGTTAGGAAGATGGATTTTGATTCCTTTGACACTATGGTTGAAACCACATGTAGGATTGAGGAGATTTTGAAAGAAAATTGAATTTTGACCAAACATGGAAACAACAACAACAAAAACAACAACAATGGTCAAAACAACAACAACCCTAACAAGGATAAAGGAAAGAACTCACACTAGAATAGGAACAAATAAGTGGTCAATGATGGAGTTGTGGAATCCTTCCAACCCAAAGGTCAAATTGTGCTCCACTTGTCTAGTGTTGTTCAAGCCATGAAACTCAATGCATCTCATCAACAAGAGAACAAGACGAGATATCAGGATAGGCCTAAGAAAGACAAATGTCAATTTTCAAAACTTGGTGACTCATATGAGCATGTCTTGAAAATACTCATTGCAAACAACCTTGCACATCCTCAAGATCCTGCAAAGCATTATTTATCTAATGTTAAGCCACATTGGTGGGATGAGTAAGCCTTTTGCAAGTTTCATAATGGTATTGGACACGACATTGAAAACTTCTGGAAACTCAAGCATATTATTCAAGATCTCATTGAGAATGGAAAACTTAAGATAGATTGATTGAACACCAACCATGATAAAAAGGAATTCAAAGAACCATTTCCCAAGTATGAGAAGGGGGAAACCTCTAAAGCTAGGAATTGCAAGGTTGAGATCAATTACACTTACACAGATGTGGAGAATACTATCAACATGCTTGAATTTGTAGAAGATAATGTCAATATGATGTGGGGTAAAGATCCCTATGGTTATGATCTAGACATGGACTCTCCTCTTATCTTCAATGAAAAACCCATTGTGGTGCTAAGGGGTCCTAACTCTAGAGTGTCATCGCAAGCCCTCAATGTTGTCACACAAAGTCAAGGTCCCATTTTCATTAGAGGAACCAATTCAAGTCAACTGAGTTAACCTAAGCAAGTGTCATCCAAGAATGTCACCTCAAAACTAACAGTTAATCCTAAGTCTAGTTATAATCTTGTCAATCAGTTACAAAGAACCCCAGCTCAGATTTTGATATTTGAGATTTTAGAGTTGTCCCCGAGACACAAGCAAGTCCTTGAGGATGCTTTGCACATGAAAAATATCCCCAACAACTTAGACGTTGATGAATTCCAGAACATGGTTACCCATATTGCTAGCCCTCATTACCTTAACTTTTCAGAGGATAATGATAAATCTTTGACCCACCCGCACAATCTTGCTCTTCATATTGAGGTCATTATCCACAAAACCCATGTTAGACATGTGTTTTTTAGAATAGTCCCAAGGGATAACTGAGAGGGGGGGGTGAGTCAGTTATCAACTAGTTTAATTCTTTTCTCTAATTAATTACATAATAACATTAAGTATTAAAATATTCATATAACACAAGATAGAACACAACAATTTTGGCTACGGGGAAACCAAATAGGTAAAAACCCCAGTGGGAATTAGCACCCACAAAGAACTGTACTTGAGTATAATAATCCCTATTAGATGATCTTACAACCCTGTTAGGAGTTGATCTTTACAATGCAATAACTACACTAACCTGGTTAATGGTCAGACCCTGTTAGGAGTCTTTTACAAATAACCTTGTTAGTGGTGAGGACTCACTGTCTAAAAAGCTCACTGCTAAAATGATGAAGGCTGCAACCTTCAGTAAAACATATATGCAATATATCTAATAAATGCACTATTTGAGTAGACCTGTTGTCTTGATCAGTTCCAGTGTATTGTATTCTTTCACTTCTTCTTCACATAGATCTTTTCTTGATGAATGAAATGTCTTTACTATCCCAAAACAATAGACATTTTGTTCTGTACTTGTTCTTTGTCTTTTCTTCTCATTCACACTTAGTGTTCAACAAATGAACTAATATAAGTATCTTCCCAAAATATGTGATCTTAGTTGGCTTTAGAAGTCCCTTTAATACTTCTTTAGTTAGCCAAATCAAGCATGCAGCCTGATTAGAACCACGCAACTCAAACTGAATAGACACAACGCTTCACATAGTCAGCTCTACCAAATTGACTCATTTATCATGATTTTGTTAGAACATGTTTAGTGCCTTTAAATAATTATTGTTAACACATAAATAGTCATGAATACAAATATGCATATCTCAAAGATAGGTGTAGCTTAAGAAACAATGTAATTACGTCAGCTCTTCACAGATAATCTTCTAACACTGTAACTGTCAAAATAGATTAACATAAATCTACTATAACTACTTATCTGAATCTACATGAATACACATAGAAACTATAACATGTCTACACCAAGGAAATAAACATGCAAGGCTCCAAAACATCTATACTGATAATTGCATATAGGATACCTCTGTATATTATATGTTTTCATCAATGACAAACATACAATAAATGATTTGCATAGAAGAAAATCTCCAACAATCTCCCCTTTGACATTGATGGCAACATATGATTATAAACATCATCAATCCAAAAGTGATTGCTTTCTTTTTACAATCTTCTCAATATCCTCATCAAGGGTTCCTCTTCACTGGTGCAGCTCCTTGATTGTGTTTTTTATTTTCATGACTGTATATTCCCCTAGAGTATATGCTCCCCCTTACTTATATACTCCCCCATTGACATTAATGGAAAAGGGTGCCAAACACAAATAAGAACAGGTATTACTCAAGAAGTAGAGTATTCAACCATTCATCAGTCACCAAGGAATGATGTACTTTGCTACAAATTCTAATCAGACTCAGGAAACAGAATTACTCTCAGCTTCTCTCTAAGATACTCAAAAGTATGTTTTGATAAAGGCTTTGTAAAAATATACGCTACTTGTTCTTAAGTGCTCACATAGTCTAGCTTTACTTCTCTGTCTGCAACTTTTTCTCTTAGAAAGTGGTATTTTATTTCAATGTATTTTGTATTTGTGTGCATCACAAGGTTCTTTGACATATTATAGTGCTAGTGTTATCAAAGTGAATAAAAATAGGATAATCAATTTGAGTCTATAGTCCCCTTTAAGTATCTGAATATTCTTTTTATTTCCATTGGGTTATTTTGTTTAGGTGTAGCTACAAATCTTCTAACAATGTCAATTGCATTGGAAATATCTGGTCTAGATTGAGTAAGATATATGAGTTTTCCAATCATAGACTTGTATAGTGTCTAATCAACTACTATAGAATCATTATATTTAGAAAGCTTGCATCGTGTTATCATGGGGGTGCTTACTAGTTTGCAATCTTCCATTTTGAAAGTTTTCAATATCTCCTTCACATATTTAGATTGATTTAGGAATATGCCTTTGTCTATTTGTTTTACATTCAATCCCAAAAAATATTTGATAGGTCCAATCATGCTCATTTCAAATTCACTTTGAATTCCTTTGGAAAATTTTGTACTAAGCTTGTCAGTACCTCCAAAGATAATGTCATCAACAAAAATAGCAACAAGTAGTAGTCCTTCATATATCTCTCTTATGAATAAGTTACAATATTTTTCTCCTTTTTCTGAATCCAATCTTTGTTAAGTAACCATCAAGTCTCTCATACCATGCTCTTGGGGCCTTTTTAAGTCCATAAAGTGATTTCTTTAGTCTGCATACCATGTCTAGTTTTTCTGATAGATTAAATCCTTCAGGCTGTTCTATGTAAACTTCTTCCTTCAAGTCACCATTAAGAAAAGCTGACTTGACATCCATCTGATATAATTTAAAGTTCTTGAATGTTGCATAGGCCAAAAACAACTTTATAGCTTCCAGTCTGCTCATAGGGAAAAATGTATCAGTGTAGTCTATTCCTTCTCTTTGTGCATATCCTTTACATACCTATCTTGCTTTGTTTCTTACCACTGTACCTTCTTCATTCATCTTATTCCTGAATATCCACTTTGTTCCAATCACATTCTTGTCATGAGGTCTATGGACCAGTTCCCATGTATCATTCTTGATTATCTGATCTAATTCTTCCTACATATGACTTTGCTAATCTGAATTATTGTACACACCTTCAACACTTAAGGGTTTAATCTGAGAAAGTAAGCATACTTCTTCATCAACAGTTGAATCTTTTGCTCTAGATCTTGTCAAGACTTTAGTGCTCTGATCTCCAATGATATCTTCTTTAGAGTAGTATTTTGATGTGTATTTTGAGTTTTTAGGAGTGACACTCTCATCTGTAATCTGTGATTCTAATTGACTTGATTTAGGATTTTTGCATGAAACATCAATAGAGTCAAACATTTCTTCAATAAATGTGTCCTTACTTATAGGTATGGGTTCATCTTCAATCATGGGAGCACATTCATAGTATCTTTCTTGAATCATAAACTTCTCATCAATCTTTATATGAGTACTTTCAATGATTTTCTTCAATCTTAGATTAAAACATCTCTATGCTTTGCTTTTAGTAGAGTAACTAAGAAAAATACCTTCATCACTTCTAGAATCAAACTTGCCAATACTATCATCTCTCTTGATGTAGCACTTGCTTCCAAATATTCTAAAGTATTTTACAGTAGGTACATTACCAAACCAAAGTTCATAAGGTGTCTTGTTTGTGCCTGGCCTTAACTCGATTATATTGATAGTATAGACTGTTGTATTGACCACATCTCTCCAATAGGTATGGGAAACCTTTCCTTCAATCATGATAGTGTGCACTGTGTCAAGTATTATCATGTTCCTTCTTTCTGCAATCCCATTCTACTGAGGGGTTCTAGGTGCACTTAACTATCTTTTGATTCGATGTTCTTTGTAGTAGTCATAATACTGGTCAGAGGTGAATTCTCTTCCTCTATCTGATCTCAGACATTTTTCCTTTAATCTAGATTCATTTTCAACCTTAGCTTTGAATACTTTGAACTTATCAAAAGCTTTATATTTGTCTTTTAAGAATGCAACCCACATCATCCTTGAGAAATCATGAACAAACAAAATGAAATACCTTTCTCAATAGTATGATCTTGTTTGAGTAGGTCCACATAGGTCTGTATGTATCAGATCTAATTTGTTCTCTATAGATTTATGTTTACTCCTGAATGAGTTCTGTTTACATCTATTGTTATTGAATTCCAAATGATATCCTTTATTTAACAATTTTTCAACACTTAGTAGGTTATGATGCAAAGCATCAACATAAAGAACATCATCTATCTTGTTCTTTCCATCTAAGGTGATAGATCCTTTGCCTATGATGGGTTTTGGAGTGTTATCTCCAAATCTAACCATGCCACTTTTGTACTTGTACAGATGTACAAATAAGTCTTTGTCACCTATCATGTGATGTGAATAGTCATTGTCTATGATCCAGTCTATTATGATGTCTACTTTGGAAACTAATGCTAACTCTTGTGCTTCTTTTTCATCTTCAATGTCCATCTCCTCAAGAGTTTTCTCAATATCTTTAATGGCAACAAATCCTATTTCATATTCTCCTAAATCATCATCAGTTACACCATATTGAACATGATAGCATTCCTTAGTGTATTTGGGCTTGTAATCTGATTTGAACTTCTTGACTCTTGTAGGACACTTAGATGTAAAGTGGTCAACTTTGTTGCATGAAAAAAATTTGAATGGTATCTATCCTTCATATTTCCCTTTACATTTTCTATCCTTCTTAGCAATCATAGCAATGATTTATTCTAGTCCAGTATCAACTTCTTCTTTCTCATTATTATTAGTGATGCTTAAAGCTTTCTTACCATGGACTAAGGCTTTGAAGGTTGTTTTCATTTTAGGTTATGTTTTCAATCTTGATATCTCAAATGTAGATATTATGCTGTTCAAGGTTTCTCTTTTGAAGTCCTTTGAGAATTGCATGGTTTCATCCAAAATGTTAATCTTGCTTTCATAATCTGTTGTCAATGTGGTTATCAGTTTTTCCATTATATTGATCCTCTGAAATTTCTCCACCATTGTTCCTGATACCTGATACTGCTTCATTAATCCTTTGATTTTAAGCTCCGATGTTCCCTTCAGGTAGCATCTCTAAATTATTGTATCTTTTCTTCCATGTCTTTTTGCGCACATTCTTTTCTTGGATGTCTCCTTCAAACATATCTTCTAAGTATTTCCAGATTGAATATGCTTTTTTGCCTTCTTGATCTCATAAAATTTGATGTCAGACAGGGCACTAATTAGGGCCTCCTTGGAAATTGCATTTTGAGTGAATACCTTTTTTTTAAATTTGTAGATTCTTCTTCTCCAAGGTCTTTCAAGGTGGGAACATCAATTTTATGAGTAGAAATCTCATAGATCTCAAAACCAACACACCGAAGATATGTTATCATTTTTTTCTTCTAGACAAGATAGTTCTCTCCATCAAACTTAGGACTCTCATTCTTTATGTACACCATTTTATCTACCTTAAGATATTAGGCTTTCTCTCCAAGGCACTTGGCTCTAATACTAATTGTTGGAATAGTCCCAAGGGATAACTGAGAGGGGTGTGAATCATTTATCAGCTAGTTTAATTCTTTTCTCCAATTAATTATAGAATAACATTAAGTATTAACACATTCAGATAACACAAGATAGAATACAACAATTTTGGTTACGAGGAAACCAAATAGGTAAAAACCCTGGTGGGAATTAGCACCTATAAAGAACTGTACTTGAGTATAATAATCCCAGTTAGAAGATCTTAAAACCCTGTTAGGAGTTGATATTTACAATGCAATAAGTACAGTGACTTGGTTAAGGGTCAGATCCTATTAGGAGTATTTTCAAAATAACCCTGTTAAGGGTGAGGACTCTGTTGGAATTATATTGGAATGATGTACTGAGACGAGAGGGGTAAATCAGTACCTCTAAAAAATTTCTTGGTTAGCCCATAAACCCTTAATCATCATTTTGTAGATTATCTTATCTAACTGTTCATCTTTCTTTATGTATATGTAATAATATCATAAGTTCTTTAGTATGTAACTATAACAAAATCATTCATGAAAATAGATAACACATAACACAAGATATGATATCATAGAAAACTCTTGTTCAGAAGTAAAAACTGCGGTGGGCATTGTTACCCAAAAGACTTCACTATCTACAGATAAGAAGGGGCTGGTTAAGGCTTACAATTGGTCACTTCTGATGTCCTACCCTGTTAGGAGTATTACAGTGGAGACCTATTAATATCTACTTCATTTGAAGCTTTAGCAACACTGTTAAGTGTGCACTTTGTTAAGAGATTTGTAAAGAATGGTTAAGTCCACTTCTATAAAAGGATTTTAAATGTGATGCACTTGTTAGAATGAAACTACATAAGTCTTTGATCTGATGATGTATGCAATCTCTAATTGCTAATAACATATCCTATTAAGCTTCATACATATAAGTAATCAACCTTCAATGATTGAATAATACCTTTATCTGCTCGTTGGTAGCCTTTGTGTGTTCTTGACAACTGATGTGATATGTTTCTAAAATTTGCATGAATTCTACCTTCTGCTCCTTAAATGCTCTTCGTGGCTATCAACAACAATGAATTCATTTTTTACAATTGATTTGAACATCTATTTATACTAGTTTTTGGCTCAATTCTTGATTCACGCTTCACAAGTTAACTCTAGATCCAAGGTTTACAACTTGACCTTGATCTTTAGTTAGATATGTTTTAGATCCGTTAGGATGCTTTAAAATATTTACATAAAGCTTGTTTAACCCTCAAGTTATGATTGAAAACAAATTAAAACTCTATAAATAGAATTACATTGCTTTATCTGTCGTGTAAAACTTAGATCCACTTTTTGCGGGTTCTTTAACTGACTGTCGGTTCTGATGGTCAACTTTCTTGGTCATCGGTGTTCCTTTCTTGAACTGGTCATCGGGTATGCCTATTCTATTCCATCAATTTTGTTCTCAAAAATGTCACCGGTGATGCTTGTAGTCATCGCTGATGATTGTCAATTCCATACTTAGCATTTTTCTTGTGACCTTTGAGCATCCATGATGATTGTCAATTCCATACTTAGCATTTTTCTTGTGACCTTTGTGTTCTGTTGGGTATGCTCGTTGTTCACCGGTAATACTTATAGTCCAGTGATAATGCTTGTAGTCCGCGGGTGATCTTTGTTGTCTTCCAGTGATCTCTATCAATGTTTTTCACTAAGTATACTAATGGAAAAATTAATGTCATCAATCCTCCCCTTTGACATTAGTAACAAAAGCATGGTATGTGCAACATACTGAGTGTATTAGTATGTACACCTGTGTATACTCCTTCCTTAGTCATTTGAATGACTCTCACTTTCTATATTCTAGTATGTGTAAGTATATATACATATCCTTATGTACTTTTCTTTTCCTCCCTTTTTTTTTGATATATATGGTACATAACTATATACATTTCCTTTCCTCCTTTTTTAATTCTAAATGCAAAAGTACTTACAGCTTGTCAAAAAGGTGGGAATGTGAGGACTTGATCTTCTCCATCATCTTTTCCCATTTCTCCTTCAACATTTCTAGGGCCATGCGCTCCAGTGAAATCCTTACATATATATCATAGATGATGTCTACTACAGACATCTCGGGGGTTGCAATAAGATTCCTTGCATCAGAATATGTTGTTGTAAAATAGTAAGATTAGGTAGAATGTGTGCCTGCAGTTTGGTAATCTCACCTCTGAGTTGAGTTTCAGCATCCCATATTTCTTGCCTTAGCCTATTTTCCTCTATGACCATGTCATGATGTGCCTTTATATTTTTGGCATGTGAGGTTAGGCTTTGTGCACTGGTTGTGACATCTGAATCTATCTCTACTAGTTTGTCACTATTTTCTTTGGAAAATTTCTCAAGTGTGCACATCTTTTGAATTAAGGTGATTTCTTTGGAAATCATTGGCTCTAATCCATCATTGAGTTCAGAGAGCTTTACCTTGTTTAATGCTACTTCTTGGCTGATTTTATCAATTAACTTGTACTGATATTTATTTTTTGCTTGTTCTTCCATAGCCTGCTCTGCATCTATACTTTTCTCTATGATGGCATCGATAAGAACAATAATTTGTTCCTTAACTGTAGCATTTGCTTCAAGTTTAACTTCAAGAAAAAGTTGTTGGAGAATATCTTTTTCATTTTCTAGTGCCATTGTTTCCCTGTGTTCTTGTATCATTTTCTTTTGAATGGCTTTTCTCAGCCATGACACTCCAAACTCTTGAAGTTTGTCGCTGTCCAAAGTGGTTATATCCTAGTTTGGAACTTTAATTATTTCATCCGGTGTGACATCCAAAATGTCTTTCTTTACTGTTTTCTTCTTCTTCTTTGGTTGGGTGGCAGATTGATGTACTACCATCTATAAAGCATGAGATTGGGTTGATTTTGTAGGTGAGGTTCAGGAAGATGAGGTGTCCTTGTGTATCTATTATGAGTCCACTGTCTGGTTTGGTGAAGATGTCTCTTCATTTGCCTTGGGTGTATCAATAGATATGTTTACTTTGAGTTTTGTCCCTTCATCCTGCTTGACTCCTTCACTTTTCTATTTTTCCTCAACCTCTCTCAATGTATCATCAGTTTTGTCATTTGCCTCTTTGTTTTGATCTTTTGATACATCTTGCTGATCATCAGTTGCATCCTTCATTTCTGTATTTGTATCCTTGGGAGTGTTGGATGCAACTTTTTTTTCATCGGTACCCATATCCTTGGGTATATTATCATCTTTCTTACATGATTTATCCTGACTAGACTGAATATGAATATCATATATTAATATATTCATGTTTGTTGGTGTATTGACTGTTGCAGTGTTAATAGTTGTGTCATGTCCGTCGGTATTGTCCTTTGCAGCATTAATGTCTTCATCTTTTTGAACTTCTACTGCAAGGTTTTGTCATGTAGTGGTATTGACAATGTTGTCTAACCATGATTCATCATTTATATCAACATCTAAGTTACCTTTTATTGACAGTTCTTCTTTGGTAACTTCTTCATCCTCTAAGTTGATGTGGATGGGGCTTGCTGGTACTTGATCATTTTCACCATCCTTTGGCCAGTCTTCATCTATAACTTCAGTATATTTTTGGCCTATTATTTTTACCTCTTCACTGTCTAACTCAACTATTGAGTTATCAGTTTTAGTGATGGTTTCCTTCTCATGACTGCTTTCCTCATCAGGGTTGAGTATCTCACTCCATCTCTTATGCGTATCTTGTTCAAGCTCTATAAGATTCTATTTAAGAAATTTATAAGCTCTCAAATTGGGTGAGAAGATTTTTGCGTATTTCTCCATGACTTCATTGATTTCTTATCTCATTGATTCATGAGGCATAAGAGAAACCAGTACTCTTTCTCTTATCCTTTTCTCCTCATGAAATGCAAAAGTGAATCTAGAAGAAATTCTATCTAATGGTTCTTGTGGTACATCTCGTGTAGTGAAATGTAGTGGGACATAATAGTGTCTGCACATCTTAGCAATAAGTGCATCTTCAATCTTATTCTATTCTTCAAAATCCCATCTTAACCATTTCCTAATCTTAGGATGTGCAACAGATGTAGCTTCAAATATGTTCTTACATATTTCATCAATGTCCTCAGTGGGTGATGTAACCTTTGTTGTTTCCATTGCTTGTTTTATAGTGTTAGGTGCTCCTCCTCCTCCTCCTCCTCCTCCTCCTTCTTCTTCTTCTAAGATATTTTCAAGTTCTTTTTAGATTCTTCACCATTCTTTTTGACTGTTTTACAGCCTTCTTGACAACAATATTTGTCTTAATCTTTTGTTTGGCCTCTTCATAGGTACCAAATCTTAGTTGCTTGTTGTCTATTGGTTCATTTCATAGTGCCTTATTGCATTCATTAGCTAATCCTGTTTTCATTTCATAATCCAATTTTGAAAGCCAATATTTTCTTGGAACTACTACTTATATGTAGGTGAAATCAGTATCTACCATGAAACATATTTCTTCATGGTGTTCCTCTATCAGATTCTCATGAATTCTGGTTCTTGCTTGTAGTATTTCCTTTATGGATTTGAAATATTCATTCATAATATTATCAAAAAAATTTCCTAGTGATTCTATGAATTCACCTATCTGAATGGTTATGGGTCTTCTTGTGTCCCATGTAACTTTTTCAATGGAAGGAAAGTATTCTTCAAAGTAAAAGAATATGCACATTATGAGGGAGCAAAACTTACATGTGTTTTTCCTTGAATACCTTATTGTGCACATGTTCTCCTCAAATTGATGTAACAGGATCTCTGCAAGATCCATCTTCTTTCCCTGTTTGATAATCTTCTATGTTGTGCTCATAGTAGTACTAGATATGTTGTTCATTTGTCTTGCTTGGAATATCTTGTATCCAACAACACATGCTCCAAACTTCAATTCTCCTTTGGTAATGGTGTTGACCTTTAGTTCCCTTTTATCTGATTTAGCACCAGTTAGTCTTTCAACTTTTGCTAGAGATGGATGCTTGTGAGCCTGTGGTTTATTGGTTGTAGGATAACCAGTAACCATATGAATAACATCCTTTGTTATTGTCTTTGGCTTGTTTAGCCATAGATTCTTGTCGTGAACTCTGCTAAGAACAATTTTTATCCATTCTGTTTTGAAAACCTTGGGAAAATGTAGTGCAATTGTGAGTCCCTTTACTTCCAAGTATTTGTGCTCTTCTTTGAGATTTCCAACATCATCATATAATGCCCTATAAGCATTATCTAGGTCTAGATCTCCTATCCCTTTATGTCCTCTACTAGTAAAACCCTAGGTGGGATTTGGGAGAATGGTCTGGAATCCTTAGGTTGTGAAGCTATTTCCAGATGTAACTTATATTTAGGTTTAGGACATGCACCTTTGCTGACAAGCTTGAAGGGTTTCTTCTTATCTTCCTTAATTTTTTCAACTCTAGAAGTCGATGCCATCTTGTTTGCAATTTAGGGCTTTCGTAAACAAAAACAATGTGATTAGTGAGTATGATTACTTACAGATTCTCTATGATTTCCTGTGAATGTGAATGCTTCATGTCACAATGATTTCTGCTAGGTCACTTTCCAATCTTCTCTTAAATAGCTCTGGTCTGCTCAAAAATTGCGGGTGCAAAAATGATTTTACCCATCAGGCTTTTAAAACCTCTTTGTACCCTAAGTTGTCATTAATTCTTACCAACTCGTCAGTTTATGAAGACTGATTTCATCGGTAAAGACATGCATAACATCTCTAGTGTTTGTGCCAAGCATCAGGGTAGCTAGTGGTTTTGGAGACTTCACCAATGATTATCGGTGAGGTTGCAAAGATAGCTTTTGTTGATTCAACATTCACCAATATCCGTTGATTTACACTTAGCTTGTGTAATGACCGATTCATTCTGGTAAGTAATGCTAACTTTTCTGTGTGTTCACTAATGCAAATTGTGCCCAATAACTGATGGTTTCTTTTCAATAGTTTAGCAAATAACAATATATTGCATCTTTATTCATGCTAATATTGTAATATGAACTACATATGATGGAACCGGTGTATAATGTAACTTGTCATAATGCAGTTCCATACTTACTTGTGCAATCTAGTTGGATGTAGTGATGTCACTGGATCCATTAGATGAGGTGGCACCATTTGCATTGCTTGTTCCAGCACCTTCAGTG
>MU223972.1:339881-366792 GCA_018584345.1 Thuja plicata | reverse complement strand
GATCTTCCACCATGACCTCTTCCATTTTGTCTGCTCTCAAACTTCTTGTTCAGCTTTTCTTCTACTTTCAGGGCAAACTGGTATGCCTCCTCAATACTGTTCATTCGAACTAGATTCAACTCCTCCTAAATGCTTGACCTTAACCCATTAAGGTAATGGGCAAATTTCTCCTTATCAACTTCTGCATGGCCTGTTCGGATGAGGATTCGATAGAACTCCTCTGTATACTCTTGGACAGATTTTCCTGCTTGCTTCAAACCTTGCATTTTCTTCAGTAGATCGAGCTCATAATCAACAGGAATGAACTGTCGCTTCATCTTATCCACTATCCGATCCCATCTTGTGATTTTATCCTTTCCTCTTTGATTTCACTCCAATTGGATCTCCTGCCACCAGATCTTTGCATGACCCTTAAGTCTAGCCTTCGCAAACTTGACCCGATCAGGATCCTCAATATCTTCATACTCGAAATACTCTTCACATTCATTGATCCAGTCAATCAACTCCTCTGGGTTAAGATTCTCTAAAAATGTAGGAACCTCAATCTTAGGTCTTTTCCCAATCTTGGAAATGGCTCAGAAAAATCCTTTCTTCTTCTGGATTCAAAACTTCAACTTCTTGATCATCATTTCCTTCTTCGGCTTCATCCTCACTTTCGTTTCTAGCATTAAGATTCAGTCCTCTATGAATCTCTTCTTGCAATGCTCGCACTTGTCTCTGGAGCTCTCTAACCTCAGGTGTCACAACACCAGCTCTTCTGCCACGTTCCTTTCGTGGAGGCATTTTCGCGATGCACGCTGAAACCCTAACCACGGTCCTGGTGCAAACTGCCTCACAGTCGGTGATCTGTTTACACACTCAGGAACTTCTCGCTCTGATACCACTTGATGAAGGGTGTTCCCCTTAATGCCACAAACACATAACAGAAACAGAGAAACAACAACAATTTGCAAGAACCAAAAAAATGGGCTTCTTATTATCTCCACAAATGTGGAATTACAAACTTTAAAAATTACAATATGTAGAGCCACATGGGCATTTCACTTACAATATTCTGTAGGACAAAGCCTCGAATTATTACTCCGATCCACCCAGAACTATCCTGAACTGCCCAAGACAACACTACGGGCCTTCTTTATATAGGCAATTTCCACCACCCGAGAAGGTTCCAGAAATTTAGCCCTTAGGGCTGACCAAACTTAGAATTATTTTATTTTTCAGCTTAGTACATCAAAGTCGGCTCAAAATAACTTTTGAAACCCAAAAATTTTGAATGAAAATTATTTTCTGCTATTTCAGATGGCCCAACTTCCGGAGACCATAAGTCATCACCAGTTGACCCGAATGACTATTATAACCCCATTTTAGAAATTCCACGAAGCGCTCTACAATGGCTTGTTCATGCAAGCATCATCAAGCCCAAGTTTCGACCTCATCCGGGGCCTCTAAAGCCTTCAAAACTGAGCTCGAAGTTTCTGTACCCTATTTTCAATACCAAAAATTTTCAATATCTTCAAAACTAGACCTGATCTAGCCATGAAACTTTATTGGCAAGATGATATGACTGAGATGAACCTCCACATGCAAAATCAGAACATTTCGAGATCGTATGGCCAACTTACTAAAAATAGCAAGTTTCAATAAATAGCAGCTCTGCACAAGGTAACCCTTATTGAAAAGAAAACAGAAATATTTTTGGGTGATGCAAGATTTCCCTTACACCCAGGATGCTCCTGCATCACAAGGCCAAATGAAATGGCCAAAAGTGTGGAGTCATCCACCTGTCTCAACTCCTCCTCTGTCATTGACTGAACATAAATGGAAAAAATATATATACATAAGTGCATGCAGTCATTAAAATTAATCTAAATAAATAAATTATTTTTAAATTAAATAAGTCATGTGAAAATTTTATTTATATTTTTTACTCTTACTGTATCAATAAGACTCCATGGCTCTGCGTACCCCTCCTCAGCACTCTCATGAGACACAGATGCTCCATGAGGTGTTGCAGCCTTTATAGATGCATCTCCTGTGTCCTCCTCATAAATAACATACTGATATGTATCAGCATCAGTAAGTGGTCTAAGGCACAAATTCTTGCACATAATTCAAGTATGGGGCATGCATACATGTGAACTGCTACCAGATGTCGATGCGCCAACATCATCCACACCAAGAGGCAACAATGACTTGGTCTACGTGATCAACTAGTTACTTAGCATGTGAATGTCCGTAATACTCTATGAGGTAGCCTCTCTAATGATATCAAGATGCCACACTGGAGGAGGGGGTGCGACATCAGTGGGGGGGACAAAGGTAGTGGCCTTTTTGCACTAGGCAAATGGCCTAGTCTGAGGAGCTCCTCTGCTTACACCCATGTTGTTCCTCATGCTCCAATAATTAACATTGTGACCAAGCACAAACTCAACATACAATTTTTTTATGAAATAGAAAGGGAACTCTAAATTGCTATGGGGTGGTTTATCAAAAACCATCCACCATCGATCCCAAAAGTGTGTGCACATTGCTTCGTTTGTGCACCATTTTATTGATAATTTTGGCTTTTTGAGGTCAACTTTTAATCCGGTTTTAGGATTAACAAAAAGGGAGGCTATATCTTTTTTAGTTATATTAAGGGCAGAAATCCCATCATGGTCAAGCCCATCATAAAATTGGGTGTGCATATCATCACACCAATGAAGAGCAACATTATGTTGTTGTGTAAGGATGTCAATGTTTTCAACAATGGTATTTAGGGTGGCAAGCATAGGAGCTAACATATGTATATTCTTATACGTGTTTTTGAAGCCTCGTATTAGGTTCAAATTCTCTTGTATCAAATCCTCCAAAGATTGAGGGTTTTGAAGTAGTTCTAGATTGTTTTGGGGATCATTATTTGGTGGGGAAGGGTTATTATCTTCATTGTTGTCAGCCATGCTTGATTAAATAATATACAAATATAAATTTCAAATCGATTTCATATATTATTAAAAAATAATACAAAACCCCATTTTAACCAAAAAACTACGTTTAACATGAAAATGAAAAAAATTAATCCAGATATAGCAAGAATTTACTTACCGGATAAACTGTGGAGTCAAATTTTTTGTTCGAGCAATCAGGTACACGAAAAAATCATGTATAGGATATTTCTAGCCATTTTCCAAACCCGAAACAATGAGAGAAATGAGGAAAGCGGCTCTCAAGTTTTGATTTATGCCACAGGTTTCGGGTACCTGAAAATATTGTGTACCTAAAAATATCATGTACCTGATTAGGCTTGTGCATTGGTGTCAAGTTTTCCCAGGTGTACTAACACCCAGGACTACTAAAAAGAAAACAAACATTTTCATGCACTTTTGGACGAGTGAAAAGTGGATTTTTTCACATTGCCACTTTTTTGCCCCCCATGATCTTGCACATACCCTCTTATTGTGAGAAGTAGAAATGTTCTAGGACAATTTTAGTTGTGTGTCATCATATAGTTTTGTGACATCAAGTTTTCTCTTCCATATGCATGTTACCAGTACGTCATTCACTATTGTTGGCTAGTTATTTTCAGTCAATTGTCATAATTAGCAAGTTTTAAAGGAGATTTTACTATATCAAGGTTTTATTATTTTTTATTGGGGAAATTTTGTATTTATTAGTTTGTTAATGATATTTTTAAATGTTAAAATGTTTAATTTTTATTATGGGACTTAATTCATTTTTAAGTCACACAAAATTGAAAAGTTCTATTCACTTTTGATTCTTGGATTTTGGAAGTATTTTCATATTTTCACTCAAAAACTCTTAGATAAATATAAATTTTCTCTACAGGGAGACATTTTGGTAATAGAATTTTGTGGGTAATCATTCTTTGGATTTTGTGGTACAAATCCCTTCTTTGAAGTGTTTTTAGGGTTTCTACGACATATAAAGGTAAGTTTGAATTTTACCCTCAACTCTTGTTTGAATATTATTTTTTTTTTGTTTGAAAATGCCCATAGTGTAACATATGTATTTCAATTTCATTCTAAGTGTTTTGATGAGGATATTTGTTGATTCTTATTTAATTTAATGTACTTTCTAGAGAATTGAGGGTCTTTGCCCTTTTTGTGCCTAGATCTTTTATGCTTAATATTTGGAAGAATTGGGTATTTTTTTGGTATATGGGGTGCACATGGACAAACAAGTTTTCTCCCTTTTTCCCTATTTGAAGTTTTAAATTTTAATTTTTTGGGCTTTGAATTCCTTATATCCAAGTTTGGAGTCTAATTATGCCCTCATTTGATAAATTTTTTAATGAATCTTATGATGACATCATCGTGTGAGTCTTGGCAATCCTGTGTATGTTTTTGGATAGAGTTACACTCTTATTGAGATTGTTATGGACTATGTGGGTGCATGCATTAGTATAAAGGAAATGGTACTTATTTCATATGGAAACACCCTTGGTCATTTGCATGGATGAATTTCATTACGTTATTTTTAAGAGAAATGTCAAAAATGTACCATGCTAGATTGGTTTTGTGAAGGTCTTCATTGTGTGACATAAGTACACCTAGGGTGGATGTTTCAACTGTTACTAGGAGAAGCTCTCAATGGGGGCACAAGGGCACAAAGGGGCCACTAGGTTCACCCATTGGATAGTAGTTAAAAAGTTGATAACATAATAATAATAAGGATTAAAAAAACTAATCTAGAAAGAGTAAATAAGAGGGTCTAGATGTACCATACATAGATTTCTCCTACGTTCCTTTTGAAATATTATTAGCCAAGGATGTATTTGACAATGCCTTTTAATACTTGCATTTCAATCTCCTTATCTCCACAAGACATTTCATAGCACTCCATGATTCACAGTGCAGTGAGGTGACAGGTTATTTCATTCCCCACCCTGGTTGTGTGAGGACACTCCCAATTCAAGACTATGCACCCACATATAGAGATTAGTTGAGTTAATAATCTTTATGGTGTTGTGATTATGCATGGTTCATTTGTATTGACACCCCATCCTTGATTGGTGTCTTATTGGTGAATTCTATAGTGGTTGATTATGTATGGTTATGGTACTTGTAGTTATGACATGATGGTGGGGATATGATTTGTGTACACCACTTTATGGAAGCATTTATTATGTTGGTTGGGCCACATCATTACCTATGTTAGTGCACTGGGGAGGGCCTGAGGGATTCTTATGGTTGGGTAGTGTGACCAATCACCATTAGGGACTGGTGTACAGTTGAATAACAGTCCCAAATTCTATTACACATCCTCAAGACTTCATGACACCTTGATAATGTGTTCCTTATCTCATATTCAGTGGATATACTACTTTCTTATTATTGTATATTTCATGCTTATATACTCATTTTGGTTCATATATAATGTTCTTATAAGATGTATTTGATCTTATTCATATATCTACGATACTTTATAATATGAGAGTTGACCTTGATTTGATCGGGAATAAGTGTTAGAATATCATTTCACCAATTTCCTAAGTCTTTACTATTATTGCACATATTTTATCTTCTTGTGCACTCATTTTTAATTCTACACATGATCTGCCACCCCTACGCATATACACCTTGAATTTGGTGTATATAGTCTTTCTATACTCTTTATTTTTGTGCATATGGATTTGTAGATGTGTGCATTTATAGAAGTTTAGTATTCTACAAGGTCTAGGTGAAATAAGGATCGTGATTTGGATATCCATTATCATTGTGACCATTTTGGTGTACTTGCATTAATAATTTGGCCTCGTATAACATGTATATGAATTCAATTCTTAAAATGTATCTTGGCTAGTTTGTTAGTAGAATGTGACTTAGTTTTCCATATTGATGATCATGCATTATCTAATAATAGTCATTTTACGAAGCTCAATGAATGATCATCTGAGCTCATGTGAGATACATTATAGGGACATGTCCATGTTCTAGTGGTATTTTATGATTTGGCATGGAACCCTTGAGAAAATATCTGACCTTCGCTCATGATTGACCTTGTGATAGTCATGGTTGTTGATTACTAATTTGTGAAATGCATGTTGTATGCTTGTTATTTCTTTATTTCTTATAGTTATGCACTCATGTTATTAATATTGATAATGAATTTTAAAAACAAAAACATTTAGTGCATGTTTTACCCATTCTCACTAGGGTTCCTGGCAAGGCGTTACAATCTCCTACAAGATTTAACATGTGCTTCCCATGGAGAGATGTGAATATTTTTCAATATGAATGTTTAAATTTTGCATTATATTATCTTTCAAACAATGAAAAGTATGTGTTATTATGTGCTCAATATTTTAGGGTTGTGTATTCATGTTATTTCTAGAGAGAAATTCAAATGGTTTCAAAAATTTTGGAACATTATCTTAATTTAGTTGTTTTAACGTTTTCTCTTCCTTTTTTCCTAAAAACTACAATATGAAGAGTCTCACTCCTATGAAACTTCCTAACTACCCTTATTTAAGCATGAGCCTTTTAGGGATCAATAGGAGGAAAGCCCCTAGTCGACAATGTAATTTCTTTTTTGAGATACAAATGTTGATATCAATATAAAAGGAAGGGAATGAATAAAAATGTTAATATTTTTATATTTATAATTTAATATTTAATATTAAATGTGATAAAATGAATTATAATTTAAAAATAAGAATTATAATTTAATTATGTATAAAAAATTAAATAAAAAAAAAGTTAAAAGCAATATAAGTTTAAATATCTATATTTTTTTTTGATGGAGGGGTTCAAACCTGCAAGGCAACCCAGCGAGGCACGAAGCCTATGAGAAAGCAACCAAAAAAGGCCATCGCATAATGATTTTAGGAACTTGATACGGGCCCACTTGTGCACCTCTTCAGCTTTGAGTCAAGGAATGAGGGGCATCCACGCCACCAAATTTGTCTGGGGCTCGATCCTGGCCTCATCCCTTATGATGTCAGAGCCTTGTACTCAGCAAGACTTGATCCCTGGTGGGCCCGATGTGAGCCATTCAAATTCACCATTTTACCAAGGGCCCATTGAAAAATATCTATATTTCCATCATACAACACATCCATAAATATAAATGAATGAATTTTCATTAATTAAGTATGATTATCTTTCAATCTAGAAGATAAATATATAATAAACTTTATGTAACCAACTAATAACCTTAATCAAACCCTAATATCCTTATGAAAAGATTATAGGCTGCTTATAAAACCTAACATAGATAATTTATTAAGATTTAAGATATATCTTTAAACTAACTTTATATATAAATTATTCCAATTTAATTATATTATTTATGAAAAAATTACATAATACAAATGTTTTCATATTGATTCTTGGCAAGCATAGGTTGAAATTAAAACCTTCGACACTCTTCTCTGAAGGTGCCCTCCCATTTTCTAATGACGTACATAGATTTATTATAAGACCTGGATATGGTGGCAATGATAGCTTTGACCTAGATACCGAATCACATTTTCTGTCTACTCTTAAATTTGCTTTAGCTAATTACTCCTTTTACGCAATTTTTTTTGCAATTGGAAAGTTTAGGATTAAGTGACATCACGTCTAAGTGTTCCAATGCTGAGATTTCATGTTTTGATCAGAGTTAAACATTGATGAAGCAATGGCTCATCACTGTTTTATAGACATCCATAGGCTCTCTCTCTACTAATCATATAAAACCTCCTCTCCTTGTCACTCATTTTCACTAGTTCCTCACTGAAACTATTTCCAACACTTGTTGGTGACAGTTCTAATATCTCAGGCCCTAATTTTCTCGTGTACTTTCATGCCTTATGTACATTCATGCTTTAAAAAAAAATTAATTAAAGAAAAAATGACTCATATCTGAAATGTGCATTTACTTAATTATGAAATTCTAGTTATGCAAGTCTGTCTAAGTTATATTATTAGTTGTTAGCTATTATTACAAGCAATTTAATTAAAACATTAAAGACTGTTTATAACCCCATTTTATTAATGAAAACATATTAACTTTTCTAAACTGTTCTAGAAACCAAGTCAAGATTAAATTTATTGCTTCAACCTTAATTATTGCTTGATTCCCATTTTTTTCCCACATCTTCCTGAATAATATTTCAATGGGAAGCATGTCTATCTATTTATTCCTTGAAAATTTCTAAAAACTCGCTGCATCCAATCTCCCATAATCATTCTCAAAACCAAATCTTAATATTTTGGATGAATCATCTTTGGAAAACTAAAGATACATCATTGAAAATGTCATAAATAAAAACTATGCAAGTGCTACATGATCTCAAAATGTGTATTATTTCTTAGCATCACAGAAATAAGGAGCATGTTACATTTCCATATTTAGAAAGTCTTTGTTTAGACTCTGTTTATGAAACCCTAATCTGTAGAAAAGCAAAACATTTCTTCTCAAAATGCCAAACACTGTCATTTATCTGGATTCAAAGGAAATAGGTCCAATGTTCTGATTTCAGACAAATCTACGACACATTCCTTCAAGCTGCAGTACCCACAAAATCAATGACCTACACAAAAGAAAATTTATTGAAGAAAAAGTAAAGAGAAAATAAAGAAAGAAAAAAACAACTCAGTTGATAATAAAAAACCCCTTTTGGAAAAAGAGCCCTTCGTAGATTTTGATCTTTTATAGATTGTTCTTGTTTTTACATAATATGAACAAAAAGGGTTCCTCTTCTTGCATATTAATATATATTACTCTGAAAGATGCCCTAATATTATTCATTAAACACATTATTTCAAAGACAATCCAGAATATTAAATGTGGTTTCACACCTGTACAAAGCTCTTGTCAAATGATCTCTTTGAACGGAATAATGAAGGCCAGTTTTGCAGCTTAAATACTGAAGGCCATTTTGAGGCTAAAATATAATTTTTTTAGGTTAGTTTAAGAAAACAACGTAAACAAAAAATTTGTAAGAATATATGAAACCACTCACATGATTCTGCCACTTCTTTTTTCCATTTATCTCTCCCAGTGGCATTCTGAAACTAGAAGAATATGTTCTTGCCTTCTACTGGACCATGGCACTGCATCTCTATAGTAATGTGGTTTATTTTCTTTACCGATGGATTTCTCATTCCACTCGCAAAAAGGGATTCTAATATTCTCTTTTGAGTTTCAATTGTAGTCCATCTACTACAAACACTCCCAACGGTTCCACCTTGCACCAAACTATCATATATGGTAAGCCTGGAATCCAAGGAAAACAAAATAATGCAATTATTGTACAAGAGAAAGTAGGATTTTTTATAATATGTGAACAATCTGATCTGTTTTATAAAATCAGAACAACCTAGTTCATTTACCTGCACCATATCCTCGATCCATTTTTTTCTATGGCCCTAAACTTGAAATATCCTCAGTAACTTGTGTTACTATCAAAGAACATAGAGATCTTACCCACCTGAGAGTCTCAGGTAACTTGAAACCTAATCATTCCAAGGGAAAGTATATGGTTGGTATAAATAAGAAAGAATGCAAGGGAGCTGGAGAATTCTCTCAGAGAGTTTCAAAATTTAGTGGGAAGGAAGAGTTATACACCATGTAATGAATATCATAATTTTGAATGAGTTATGAGGAAGGTAAAAGTGAATAGGTAGGGAATAATAAGCTAGGTCATTTTAATGGTGAGTTCTTTGGAAAGAGAAAATTCAGAGATAAGTAGGTTTAAGAATTTCTTAGGTTGACATTTTATTGTCATACAAATTTAACTATTTATTGGGTATAGTGGAAGGGAAGAGTTCTACACTGTGTAATGAATAAAAAAATATTGAATGAGTTAAAAGACATGTCATAATGAGTAGATAGGGTACCATAAACTAGGTCAGTTTATTGATGACCTCTTTTGAAAGTGCATATTCAGAGATAAGTTAGTTTAAGAATTTCTTAGGTTGAAATTTCATTGTCATACAAATTTAAATGGTTGTTAGGTAACAATGGAAGGGAAGTGTTCTACATGGCGTAATGAATAATGAGTTGGTAGGGAACAATAAACTAGCTTGATTTATTGGTGACCACTTTTGAAAATGTAGATTAAGAGATAAGTTAGTTTAAGAATTTCTTAGGTTGACATTTCATTGTCATACAAATTTAAAAGTTTATTAGGTAATGTTTTTCAATAAGTTAAGGCATGTCAAGTGAGTAGGTAGGACACAATAAACTAGGTTGATTTATTAGTGAGCTCTTTGAAAAGTGTTGAGTCAGAGATAAGTAGGTTTACAAAATTGTTAGGTTTACATTTTATTGTTATACAAATTTGAAAAAGAGGATCACAACATGGGGAAAAAATTTGGAGTGTGTCCACAATTGCTTTCAACTTTAAATCTGCAACTTCCACTTCTTTTGCTAACACCCAATCCATGCAAAATCATACAAAATGGTACTCATACCCATTCTTCCTAATAAGAAAAAAAAATTCCCCATGGGATCTCTCTCCCTCAAATCCCATACATGTGTCACTCTCTGCCATAAGGGGAGCCAATCAAATTCCACAGACATAATAAACTAGAAACTAGACAAAAAAAACATAAAGACTCTCTTACAAAAGCGTTGTCACACATGAATTCAAATAAGAAGGTAGGGATCCAACCCGTATTAGCAATACCAAGGTGGAAATGACTAAATTTGAGTACAATAATCTCCGTGATACTTTCTTCCTTTTTGCATACATAGAAAAAATAAGAACTACAAAAATACTCCCTTCTCTCCCATTTCCTTTACTTATCCAAAAATAATCCTCATTTTCTTCTTGCCAACTCCTCATTAAAGAGGGATGGTTCAAAGTGTCCCCTAATCCTTTGAGATTTGTTCTCAGAAATGAGGTGGGACACCAAAAGTGAGGAATATTTATGGGCTTGACCCATTCTCACATTCCCAAAATTTTCACTTTACAAAAGTGTCATGTATACACTTCCATATAACTATGCTTTTATACCATATTTAGGATCCCTAGTTGGCATGTGTGTGTGTGTGTAGAGATCTATAAAAGGGATCCCATACAATATTCCTCAAGACTGTGATGAAATTCACTGTAGAGATCTATGGTGGAGCCTTTTTCACAAAACTACTCTGTCAACACAAGTAAATTGCTAACTAAGAAATGAATTTACAAAAATACTCTAATGGAAACTAAGAAAATTTTGTCCAAATTAAAATATAATATAAGTAGCCTAACGATAAGAATCCAACACAATATTGAGTGATTCAATCCTTTCAAGAACACTAACTATCAAAAAGCATTAACAGTGGACAAGAACACAGTAACAGAGCATCTTTAGACCATTTGAATTACTTCTCCACCTCAACTAATGTCAGGAAATGTGCCTCCTCATGGTTTTTATGCTTTCCCCATGTTTGTAAGAAGTTATAATCAATACTCATCCTCAAATATCGAATGGAATCATTTCTTGTCAATGTTGTCATGCAACTTTGCAAAGCTGCAAATGTTGTCATGACAACATTTTAACAACTTTTACAATATTTCCTCTAACATACATTAATGATTTCTAACCTATGTAAAATGATGTATAAACATCGTAGAGGCCATTTTAGGATCAATTCCAAACTTTCCTAATCTTTGTAGGTTTTTAGACCCAAATTCTCACTTTTAGGCTTTCTAAAGCACTAAACATTAACAAAGCAAAAAAAAGTAGAGTGGATTGATCCTATTCAAATCCACCAAGACACTAACTCAAAGGAGCTTCTCAGCTATAATCAAATACTCCTGACTTGGCTAGGGCCAATACAACACACAACCAAAATATGGAACTAGGAGATAGCCTAGGTGCTCCTACACCATTCTCCCCAAACAAAAATATTTCAATCCACCCTAGGATTGAGCATGTTGAAGTCAACTTCCAAATTCTTAAAATTTCTCTCTTTGATCCAAACAGCCTCTGCATATCCTTGGCCATGCCACTTCACTAGATGCTCTTTGTAATCCTTATGTCTTTTTCTTTTTGTAGACCCTTGAATCAAGTAACTTTTATGCTTTCTTGGATGGTTTAGTGGTTAATTGTGGGTCCTCCACTTCTTCAATTACTTTAGTAAGAGTCTAATTAGGATGAAGAGTAGGAAGATTGAAGATAATCCAATATCCTCAGGGAGTTCAACTTATTAAGCATTGTTGCCATCTTTAGCCAGAATAGTGCAAGGGCATAATATCCTCAATTATAGCTTTTTTGGTACTCCCTTACGCAACCTTGCCTTGTTCAAATGGACCATTACAAGATCCCCCACATGGAATTGTACATCCTTCTTTCTTTCATCCACCTTGTGCTTTATCTTTGTATTCTCTATCAAAGTCTTTCTCACTGATTCATGCACTACTTTCATGGAGATTGCAAAGTCTTATGCATAGCCACTCCCTTTGACTCCATCCTTTAACTCTTTGAGTTCAAATATCCCTCTAGGATATAATCCATAAATAACTTCAAATGGAATCCTTCTAGTTTTCATGTTGATTGTATCATTGTAATCATATTCTACCTGCCCCAAAATTTGGTCCCAAGCTTGAACATACTCTTTAGTGAGACAACTCAATAGGTTCCCTAGACTTCTAATAACTACCTCATTTGGACCATCTATCTGAGGGTGATATGAAGACCCAACAGACAGATTGGTTCCCAATTTTTACAATAGTATCTTCCAAAAGTGGCTCACAAATTTAGAGTCACTATCTGAAACTATGATCAAGGGTAACCCATGGATTCTAACCACCTCCTTGAAGAAAATATGTGCAATGTGAAAAGAATCATTAACATTATTGAAAGGGACCAAATGTGCCATTTTGTTGAATCTTTCTACTATGACATATATGTTTTCATATCCTTGTTTTTTCCTTGGCAATCCTACAACAAAGTCCATGCTCAAGAATTCCCAAGGTCTACATGGAATTGGGAGAGGTTGGTAAAGGACTACATTATAGGAGGTGCCCTTGGATTTCTGACACACTATACAACACTATACACACTTTCGGATATCTAGACTACTTCTTGGCCAAAAAATTAAACCTCTGCACTAACTCTTGAGTCTCATTGACTCCAAAGTGACCACTAAGTGCACCATTATTCTTCTCTTGAATCATATTTTCCCTAATTCATCCCCTAGGGACATGTAACTAGCCTCCCTTAAACAACAAGTCACTCTACATTGTATAATTAGAAAACTCTCCATGAAAATGATTCTTACGTTCTTTACATACCTTGTATATCTTTACAAAGTCTTCATCCTCTGCATACAAGTCCTTGAAATTCCCAATGTCTATGCTATGCAATTTCCCTTATGGTGAAAATTATTATGCATAACCACTCCCTTTGGCTCCATCCTTTAACTCTTTGGGTTCAAATATCCCTCTAGGATGTAATCCATAAATAAATTCAAATGGACTCCTTCCAGTTGTCCTATTGATTGTACCATTGTAATCATATTCTGCCTACCCCAAAAGTTGGTCCTAAGCTTGATCATACTCCTTAGTGAGACACCTCAATAGGTTCCCTAGACTCCTATTAACCACCTAATTTTTACCATCTTTTTTAGGGTGATATGAAGACCCAAAGGATAGATTGGTTCCTAATTTTTTCCATAGTGTCTTCTAAAAGTGACTCATGAATTTGGAGTCTCTGTCTGAAACTATGCTCAAGGGTAGCCCATGGATTCTAAGCACATTTTTGAAGAAAATATGTGCAATGTGAAAAGCATCATGAACAATCTTGCAAGGAAAGAATGCACCATTTTACTGAATCTGTCTACTATGACATATATATTGTCATATCCTTGTTTTTTCCTTGGAAATCCTACAACAAAGTCCATGCCCAAGTATTCCCAAGGTCTACTTGAAACGGAGAGAGGATGGTAAAGGCCTGTATTGGAGGATGTTCCCTTGGATTTTTTACACACTACACAACAATCCACATAGTTTCTGATATCTATACTCGTTCTTTGCCAAAAATAATACCTCTGCACTAACTCTTGAGTCTTAATGACTCCAAAGTGACCACTAAGTGCCCCATTATGCTTCTCTTGAATCAGATTTTCCCTAATTGATCCCCTAGAGACACATAACTGACTTCCCTTAAATAATAAGTCACTCTACATTGTATAATAGAAAAAATATCCATTAAAATGATTCTTATGTTCTTTACATACCTTTTATATCTCTACAAAGTCTTCATCCTCTACATACAAGTCTTTGAAATTCTCAATTCCCATGCTCTACAATTGCACTTCTTGTACTGTCAAAAGTCTCCTAATAAGTGCATCAACAAATTTTTTATTCAATCCCTTCTTATGCCTGATGTTGAAGGTGTAAGCCTACAAGTACTCCACCCATTTCATGTGTTTGTGACTGAGCTTATCTTGGGATTTCAAAATACTAAATGCTTGGTTGTCTGAATACACCACAAATTATTTAGGAAGCAAATAGTGACTCCACTTCCTTAATGGTTGGACTAGAGAATACATCTCTAAGTCATAGGAAGAGTACTTCCTCTTTTCATCACTGATCTTCTCACTATGAAAAGTCACTAGCCTTCCTTCTTGGCTCAAAACAGCCCCTATAGAAACAATGCTAGCATCACACTCAACTGTGAAGAATCTCTAAAAACTTGGGAGAGTTAAGATAGGTTCAGTGGCAATATTCTTCTTCAAAAATTCAAATCCCTAGTTAGCTTTCTCATTACACACAAATTTTATTTTCATCCCACCTTTCATGTTATCTAACATGGGAGCAAAGATAGCACTAAACTTCTTAATGAATTTCATATAGTACTAAGCTAAGCCATGATATCTTGTCACCTCTATTGTATTTTTGGGGGTAGGCTAGTTGATGATGGCTTCTACCTTTCTTGGATCCATCTTAGGATTCCCTTGAGACAATAAAAAACCAAGGTACGCTAGCTCCTGCTTTAAGAATTCACACTTATCTAGATTGATCATTATCTTTCCTTCATGTAGTCTCTTAAACACAATTTATAGATGTCGTAAATGTTCTTCTTTATTACTACTAAATATTAGAATATCATCTAAATATACTACAATAAACTTAGCAATTTAGTCTTTAAGAACTTCGTTCATTAGTCTCATGAATGTGGATGGGGCATTTGATAGCCCAAATGGAATTTTAGCTATTCATAGAAACCTTCCATGGTTTTTAAGGCATTCTTCCATTCATCTACCTCCTTGACCCTAATTTGATGATAACCACTCTTAAGTTCAATCTTAGTAAAGAATTTTGCCCCTCCTAAACAGTCTGTTAGGTCTTCTATCCTAGGAATAGAGAATCTATACCTAATGGTGACTCTATTGATGGCTCTAGAATTATTTCATAGCCTTCAAGTTCCTCCCTTTTTGGGTGCTAGGATAGCGGGAACAACACATGCGCTTATACTTTTTCTAATAAGGCCTTGGTTTAGGAGTTCTTAGATTTAATTGGCAATTTCCTCATTTTGTTAAGGGCTCATCTTATAAGAAACTTTATTAGGTAGGGTAGCTCTAGGAATGAAGTTCATTTGGTGGCTAATATCTCTCTTAGGTGGTAGGCAAGCTAGTTTTCCATCACTTACAATGTCTTTGTATTCCTTTAGAAATTCTTGCACTTCTAAAGGAATCTTTGTCTTCTTTACTGTCTTCTCTACATATTCTTCCTTTGGCTTAAAAACCAAAGCATATCCTACCCCCTCTCCTTCTTCTAGAGCTTCTAAGAACTCTTTTTCACTAACCAAGAGGACATTAGGGACTGTGGGTTTCACTTCTACTTCTTCTAGCAGTGAATGGATTTTGAAAGTCACACCATCTTTCTTGAAAGAATATGCATTCTTGGCTCGATAATGCATGGCTTGTCTGTCAAATTTCTATGACATTCCTAGCAAGAGGTTATAGGTATCCATAGGTAGGACCTCACATAGTACCTTATCTTTGTACCTTACAAGAGAGATGTCCACCCATGCTTGTTCTTTCACAAGGACATGTTGTCCTTTGTTCAACCAAGTAACCTTGTATGGATTGCTATGTTTAATCCTCTTCAATTTAAGTTTGCTAACTACCTCGTCTAACACAATATTGTCAGTATACCCTGAGTCTATGATGATTTTACACACTTTACCCATCATTTTTCATTTCACTCTGAATAGTGATCTTCTTAGGCTTCATTCTTCTCTCACTCATTCCTTAATCAATGTTCTTCTTATCATCAGATTTTCTCCCTCTTCTGACTTTATGGGTACTTAAAGGTGTTTGTTACTACCACTAGATTCTTCTTGAATAAAATTGACTCTCTTTTCAATCCCTTTGGAAGTAGATCCTTTCTCTGGACACCTATTGGAATGGTGTCCCATTTGGTTGGAATAATAGTACTTCATTTATGAAAAGTAGTAACCCCTTCCTTGGTTATTGTTCCTTCCTCTCCAATTACTATTAGAGACTCTTCCTTTATTTAAGCCTCATCTATTTAAGCTTCCCTCTTGTTTTATAGTTAGTTTAGTCTCTCCTTGAGTTTGTGATTTTGAACTTCTACCACCATATCCACCTCTTTGTTCTCTACCATCTCTTCCTCTTCCTCTGCCTCTTGTATTTCTTGACTCTTGGTTAATTTTCAACTTTTCTTCCACCTTAACTGCAAGTTGGTGGAACCTTTGAACTATGGTAGGAGTTAATATACCCAATTCATCTTGAATAGTCCACCTTAAACCATTGAGGTATCTGGCTATCTTCACAATTTCATCTTTTGTAACTCTTGACCTCATGCCCAACCTCTGAAACTCCTCAGTGTAAGAGTTGACATCCAATTCTTTTTATCTTTAACTTTTCCTTTTCTTATGCAACCAAATTTGATAATCTTCTTGGACATATTCCTCTCTGATTTTAGCTACCATATCTTTCCAAGTTGCTATGGGTTTCTTTCCTTCTTTCTCCCTATCATCTTGGATAAATTTCTACCAAGTGAGTGCAAACCCTCTAAGTTTTTCTTTTTCCACTTTTACCTTTTGGGCTTGTGTTATCCCATCACACTCAAAATAGTTTTCATGTCCATCAATTTAATCTAGGACTACCTCTGGTTCCATTTTCCCACTAAAGTTTGGGATTCCTTCCAATGCCTTTCCACTTAAGGATTTTAATGCCTTCAAAAAGGGTTCTTCGGTGATGATAGGATCTAGTTCAGAGACCTCATCATCTATGGCCATCTCTTTACAATTTCCTTCAACTTTATCCTTGACTTCCATAGTCTTCTCTTCCACTTGGTCCAGTTTTTGCTCTAATTGGACCAATCTATCAATGACAACCCTATTCTCTTTTTCTTTCTCATCCACTTTATTTCCAAGTTCTACATTTTTCACCATTTTAGACTCTCCTACTGACTCTTGTAGTTGAAACATTCACCACAAGCCAAATCTTGTTGGCTCTGATACCAATCTGATAGAAACTCCCAAGTGTGCTTGCACAAGCCTACTAGGACTCTAACTATTCTAAGTTTTCCCAAGATCCCTACCTTTTGTTCCAAGATCTTCCAAGTTCTTAGTTAGCTAGGTTAGGACTTCTACAACACCTCTGTAAGAGATGACATCCATTGTGCTTCACTTAGGAGTAACTATCAACAAGTTTCACTTCTCTTCTTTACTCCTTCTTGGATGACTCCAAGTGCCTTTTGGTCTCCTTTCCTTAACAAGTGTTTGTAGGGGAAATAATCCATTCTTGGAAAAATTCTTGAACTTAACTTGATCCCATTAGGATAGGGTATCAAGACTTTTGCAAATAATTTTAAGTCTCATAGTGAATTTTGTCTTTTAGGCCTAATACTCCTTCTAGCCCTAATTGACTAGTTTTTCATACTTCATTCAAAATTTTCACAAATAACCCCCAAAAATGTGATATTATGATACCCTTTTTGAAGACATAAGAGATTTTGTAGGTCTTAGAGTTCCAAGGTCTTCATACAGTGGATTTCTAGAATTAAGGGCAACTAGGGCTAATTGGGCTATTCTAGTTCAGTCTAGTAACGTCTTCTTGAAAATGTACCAAAATGGATTGGGAAAGGCCTAAGCTTCTTAGGAGGTGTCTGTATATCCTTAGTTATTACAAAACCATTCTTGGTTTCACTCTGGAAATCATACCCCTGTACACAAACACCATTAGTTTACTGACAAACACCTAACCGAATGCACTGGACTCACCTAGGGATTGTTATTATAAATAGTTAAATTGATTCTCTGAGATCCTCCATTTTTATTTAAACTATAAAAGGGATCCCCTACCCTATTCCTCAAGGTCATGATGAAATACATAGTAGAGATCTATGGGGGAGCCATTTTTCAAAAAACTGCTCTGTCAACACCAGTAAACTACTAACTAATAAATCAATTTAGAAAACTACTCTAATAGATACTAAGAAAATTATATCCAAAGAAAAATGTATTTTAAATAGCTTAAATCAAATAATCCAACACAATATTGAGTTATTCAATCCATTCAAGAACACTAACTATCAAAAAGCATTAACAATGCAAAAGAAA
Organism: Thuja plicata; assembly: GCA_018584345.1. Classification (NCBI taxonomy): domain Eukaryota; kingdom Viridiplantae; phylum Streptophyta; class Pinopsida; order Cupressales; family Cupressaceae; genus Thuja; species Thuja plicata. Next base: position 348,277 of record MU223972.1, on the reverse strand, counting down.
ACAGTAACAGAGAAACATAAGACCATTTGAATTACTTATCCACCTAAGATAACATTGGTAAATGTGCCTCCTCATGGTTTTTATGCTTTCCCCATGTGTTTAGGTAGTTACAATAACTAACCATCCTCAAACATCGAAGGGAATCATTTCTTGTCAATGCTGTCATGCAACTTTACAAAGTTGTAAATGTTGTCATGACAACATTTTGACAACTTTTACAATATTGCCTCTAACATAGATTAATGACCTATAACCTATATAAAATTATTTAGAAACATTAAAGAGGCTATTTAGGCTCAATTCCAAGCTTTCCTAAGCCTTATAGGCTTTTATACTGTCATGCGCAAAACTAGGGTAAAACACACGCACATTTATTTTTTTTAAACGACACATAAGTAGGTACAGCTAACAAAGGATGAGTTGGAGGAATGATAGAAAATAGTTTTAACCTTTGAATTACAAGGTGTAAATTCAAACTAAATAAGGGTCAACCCAAAACTAATGTAAAATTGGGTATCAACTTGTTCCACGGGTTATATGAATACTCAATTCAGGTTGGTCCAACTCTGATTCCATTAATAACTATGTTTTAGCATCAAGATGATAGTTAGTTGTTATGAACCTATGTTGAATTCGGTTGACCTCATGTTTGCTTAACTCTAAACTAGATTACTACTAAATCCATTCACATCTAGTTCTAGTTAATATTCTGCTTCCCTTTTTGTGAAAACACATCCAATCCTAACTCATCAATCTCATGACAATCCACTTTAAATTAATAAAAATAATTAAATTATCCCCTAATACAAAATTTATCTAACTTCTAACTGAAATTGCGCACAAACCCTAATTCCCTTTTGTAATAATAAAATTCATATTAACATTACTTATACATTCAAATAAATTGATTAATCTTTTTCCACTTCTCTAATAGACCAATCACACTATTCACGCCAAATTCCTAATTAAGTAAATTCACAAATCCCACAATTTAAAAAAATCAACCTAAACACCGATACTAAGAATCGATGTAAAGTGATTAATTATTATATTAATAAATGGATCCAAACCAAGTTAATTAGATCATTCTATTAAGTCTATAAATCTATCATGACACAAATTATTAATCTAACAATTAATGTTACATCTTTGAATCAAAATACATACATAAACTACTACTCATTAAAACATATTAAAATTAAACTTAATTAACTAACATAAATTATCAACTAATTACCAATTAATCTATCTAGAAAATAAATTCTAATCCTAACTAATCTCCTAACTAAAGCTACAATATAAAATACAATTTATCTATGTAGAGCTTGCTACCCAATTTAAAATTATACACAAAAAGAATGGCCTTAATCACTAGTTTAAACTATCCATAAATTACTTAAACATCTAATCCTCCTTACTAAAAATCTTTAATCCTACTAACCTGAAAACTCATTAAACTATCAACTTACAATATAAAATTCCCAATTCACAAGTCAAATGCGTTGGGAAAAGTCGAATTGCAAAGGGGAAAAGCAAGTGGAAAAGACTTGCCTTAGGGGGAGGGACCCACCACCTACTCTACCCCACACTATGCAAAATATTTTGCATGCTTGGAGGACATGATAGCCAAGGGGGAATGTTTCCATTTGCAAGGAGAAAAAGGAGGTTTAAATCTACAGTGGCCCACCATCCCAAGTACCCCATCCTCCAAGGAAATTTTGAATGGGATGAAGGGAGTTGACTTGTGGTGTAAGGCAAGGACATGTCAGAGTGGACAGCAAGGTAAAGGGTGGTGCATCCCAAGTAGCGCATCGCCTTTTGAAACTGATTTAATTATTTTTTTGACTTATCAAAACAATATTTATGCAAAAAGGTGGGACATCAAAGTGGGACCCACGGGAGAGGTGAGAAGAAGATGAGTTTAACTAGGTAATTAGGATTTAATTTGCATGTATAAATTACTGAGATATAATTTTGAAATTAATTAGAGGGAAACCAAGTTGGGAAAGGAATATTCTCTATGGTAAGAGAATATTTCCTTTCTCATACAAATTCCAGAGAGCCTTTTATGCTCTAATTCTGAAAAATGTGATGGGCTTGGTTATAAGCTCTTACATTTTAGATTTGCTAGGTTCATATTTTTTTTTTAGAAGTTCATAGTGCATAATAGGATTGATTTAATGAACAATATACAAGAAGGACCAATAGTATTTACTAAATTTCATGTTAACATGTTAACTAATCAAATTTGTTTTTGATTTTCACAGTTATCTCTCCTCCTCAAGAGCTGAGATTAAAATGTAGATTTCTATTGAAGAAAGTTGAATCTATGAGGTTTTCAAGATGCAAAATTTCTTAAGATGGAAGCGAATGAAACTACAATATTGTTCTTTTTTTTCAATCTTGGTTATCCTTCTATTCATGGGTGGTTAACTCCTCTTCTTTTAGGAATTTAAATGCAATATTCAAGAGCTAAGGGTTCAATCTTTTACAACATGATAATCTTATAATCTACACTACAACATCTTCAAAATGATTGATTTACAGAATGCTAGAATGGTACACAACATGTTTTACTTTAATAGATCATTACATAAGGAGGATATATGTCCACATCTAGCTTGAGAAGCTTCAAGATTAATCATTACAACAATCAACAAAATGAATTTTCAATACAAGAGTGACTATGCAACATTGAAGTTGCTTGCACATAACTACCCCCAAATAGGGTTTTCTTTCAAACTTCTTGCACCATCTTCATGACTTCAAAAACCTACAATTTTCAAGAGGGATACCATGGGAATCTCACCTCCCAACCAAGGCCTCAAGAAGGCCACCCTCAATCTTGGAGAACCAAGGCTAAACAAGGCTTCACATCCAAAATTATCACAACATTTTACATGCACACAAACAACAATAAACTCTCATTCAAAGATTCACAAATGAGTTTTACAAACCCATTGAAGAAGGTTGAAGGTGGGTTTTTCCAAGGAGGAGAATGCCATTACAATTTCTAAATTTCTCAACAAGAGTTTTCCATGCCTCTCCAAGGCTACATTGACATTGCTTCCATATAATCATTGGCCATTCCTATGCAAAAATACAATATTTCCAACATGGCCTCATGGAGCCCATACTCTATGAATTTATCCCTCTTCTCCAAGAGAAAAGACTCTCACTACAATGGAGAGACCAACTAACCCCTTCACCCAAGGCCACTTCTTCCCTTCCCAAAAGGGTGAGTAATGCCTTCACTCCCATGAACAACACTCCCAAATCCAAATAACAAAAGTTGATACAAAATCCAAATGTATTCCCTTCCCAACACATGACAGCAAAAATTTACATACTACAACACTATACAAGATTACATACAACAAGATTTCATATTCATCAACTAAAACATCCAATTTTTCTTGCAACAATTCAAGCACTCCATGGCAAGAGAGAAACCAACCTTTCTATTGTGTTATGGAAAAATGAAACTTGAGAAGAGCCCAATTCCTTATTTTTCCTCCTTCCAAAATCCTAATTGTCTCTAAAATTAGAGAGTGGGTGAACACCCACTAAGTCTCCCAAAACTCTCTAAAAAGACCTCCAAAAGTGCACTCAAGAACTAACAATGATGAGATATGACAACTAGCCTTTTTGTCTCCCCTCATAATTATGAGGTTAGCAAGAAGTGTGGGACAAGTTAGGTGCATAAGACCATCTCTATTTTCGCCACTTTTGAAAAGTGGGCATTTTGGAGAGTCATAATGGTGACCTAGGTTTCTCTCATAGGTAAAAAATATCCCTAACTCAAGGTACCCCCTTAGGGTTAACTAATTTTGGTCAAAAATACTCTCTAGGGTCACTTTTAACCCCTCCAAAGTACCCCTAAGGTTCAAATCCGAGTTCCAACATGATAGGATCCCTACAAGGCATCTATATGCAAGTGATTAATATAATGTCATATAAGGTTAAGTGATTCTTGTCCAAGCCCTAAATGACATGTCACTATCCACATGGAAAACACAAGTGTCAAGTGACACCAAACAAAATATACATCACATTCACAAATGACATGTCCAAATAACAACATAAATTAAACCTATTAACACACATTCAAATTACATTTACAACAAGGGTCACATTACAATGAGGTTTCAACCCCTTATTGGATTAAACCTTGGCTTACTCAATTCACATGTGTTTAGCCCTGATTCTCTAAAAATTCCATGGTTCCCTTTCCTGCACACTAAACTTTGAGCATCAGTAGTCCAAGATGACAAAATTACATGCAAATATATATTTTCAATTTGATAATTAACAACATTAATCAATAAATAGAATTAAGTCCCTAATTGAAACTATCATACATAAATGTTTAAAACATAAGAATTCATTAATCGCCATGACATAACATCCATAAAATAGTCAAGTCTAATCATAATTCTGCCTTCTCATCAATTCACTAATCTAAACATATATAATCAAGGTCAACCACCTGTTCTAGGTCTAATCCATGTCAAAATGTAATCCACATAGTATAATCATTATCATATCATAATATCATGAGTCCCTGTCGGGATAACAATAAGTGTATCAATGTAACAAAACATAGAGTGTCAAAGTGTGATCAAATAATAAAGCTATGATGGGTTGGGGTGAGGCCTCACACATACCCAAATTCCCACTTTTAGACTTTTTAAAGCACTAAACACTAACAAACCAAAAATAAGTAGAGTGGATTGATCCAGGTCAAATCAGCCTAGAAAATAGCTCACAAGACCTTGTAAGGTCCAAGAAAATACTCGTGACTTGGCTAGGGTCAGTACAAGCCACAACCAAAACATGAAACTAGGAGTTAGCATAGGTGCTCCTGCACCAGTTAGTACTTTTGCTAATGTAATTTAAGTCTCAAATAATAATGAACCAATTATTTGTATATGATTATGGTTATTATAATTTATGTCAATACTGATAAAATATATTATTAGAAAATATAAATATCAATTATAAATTTGTTGTTAATTATTAAAATATTTTAAATATAACCAAAAAAAGAAAGTTTCTAATAATATTTTTCCTTTAAATTCTAAACATAAGAAAATAAGAGATTGAATCAATAATAAAATATATATTATTTTCACTCTTATATAATATTTTATTTAAATACCATCTAGAAACTTAAATATAAAATTCATTTCATATTTAAAAGAAAACCTAAAAGAAAGTTTGTTTTAACAAAAGAAAGAATAATTAAAGGGAAAGGGAATCTTATTCTTATAAGATTTAGGTTTTATACAGGTAAAGAATTCTAAGACAAGACATAGGCTTTAGTTTTTTTGAGGTTAGGGATAGCTCGACATTTTTTTTATGGAAAACCTATCATATCTTAGGAAAAAGAAAATAAATCTCTGCATAGATGCTTAGACAGCAAGGCGTAGGAGTAAAGAAAATGCTTTTAGAATTAGAATGAGAAAGAAAGAGGGCCAAAAGGAAGGAAAAAAATGCATGTATGTAGATAATATTTTTTTTTTGAAACCTCTGAACCACCCTTTAAATTTGAGGGCATTACTTGGCTTTATAAAATGCAGTCAACAGGGAAAATGCTGGGGAGGTTTTTGGCTTTATCCCTGCCAATTTCATTTGCTTGAAAGTTTCAAAAAGGCCTTATCAACAAAAAAAATAAAAATTTTATGGCAGTAAGGTCTTCATGGTTTTTCGAACAAGACGATTGGAATCTTGAGGGGACCAAAAAGAGCCTTCCTTGCCTATGATCGTCGTTATGTTGTCTATGAATTTGACTGTCACCAATGAGGATTTCCAGAAGAGCTAGATCTTCTTCATTGTAGTGAAATAAAATAGCTTGGAGAATGTCTTTTGATTCACAAATCTTGGGAGTGTAGATGGGGTTGTTTATTTGTGTTCTACATGAATACCTATTTGTAATTAGAGGTATGTATTCAAATCCGTATGCTAGTTAAGCAACTTCTTTACGCAATAAAAAATAGGGTCCTTGGAATGGCATTTTTTTTAATTCTTATTTTCCAAAATGGGCATAGACTCAAGACGTCATCTATAACTACCCTCTGTATGAACCCTAAAATGGTGGCCTATACTATGGGCCCCCATTCTTCAATTTATCAAATGACAGAATCAATTTATCAAATTCCTGAATCAATGCCTTGCAATATTTTTAATTGAAATCAATTTCCTTGATCAAATTGTAATTAATTCAATTATTTCAAGATTTCCAAAGGTTTGATTATTTCATTAATAATCTTATTTAATTAAAAGAAAATCTATCTTTTCATTAAATAATCTTATCTTATTTTATTAAAATCTCTCTTAATTAAATAATCTTATCTTATTTAATTAGAATCTCCATTCTAATTAAATAAAATAATCTTATTTAATTAAAAGAAAATCTCTCTTTTAATTAAATAATCTTATCTTATTTAATTTAAATCTCTCTTTTAATTAAATAAAATAATCTTATTTAATTAAAAAAAATCCTTCTTTAATTAAATAAATAAAATCCCCACTTAAAGCTCTCTTTGTGATGAAAAAGGAAATAAATTAAATAAAAAATAAATAAAATTCTTTTTTCTTGACACATATTCCTATGTGGTGGGCTTTTCCCAGTTACTTGCCTTTTAGGGATTTATCCCATATTTCTCCTAAGGATGCATTCCTCTCCACACTTTCCTTTATAAGGAGCTCTCTCCTCCCCATTTTAAATATAGAGTTTTTATGTTATTGTTATGCTGCAGGTTTCGAGAGTGATTTTGGAGGAGAGTTTGAGCACTTGAGCTTGAACCATACAACTTCTTCTTCTTGTCTTCTTGTCTCATGCATCCATGGAAATCCATTTAGAGTAGATTCATGTGAAGTTAGATGCATATTTCCTTTCATAGATCAAGCTTGCACATTTCCTTTCATAGATTAATCTTCCATATTTTCCTTTCATTGATTAGTTTCCTTTCATGCATTGTTATCATATAGAATAGTTTTCATTCTCATTTCCAATGAATATTTGGTGATCATGGAGACTAGCATTCTTACTCTTCCTCTTTGAATCTCTCATTTCATGGTGTACTTGCATGGGCATAACTAGGTCTAAACCGAGGGCCTTCATCACAAACCCTTGCACTCCATGAATAGGGAGCTATGAGTCACCATTTGAGACCTCATTCTTGAGTAATCTTGAATATAATGACTCATAAAAGTGTGTCAACTTTTTAGCACACATTTTTGGCACCCACAATGGGGCAAAAAATTATTTTCAGCCTCATTTCGTATTTATTTTGATTAATCTATTTTTCGTGTGTATGACTTTGCAGTATAATTTCACGCAAAATTTCTCACATACCCGTGTGAAGTTTTGCAATACTTCATGTGATTCGGGGTGTTTCATTGTGTGACTATTGGTGTATCCTTGTGCAGAATTTGGCATAAGAGGGAACTTTTTATTTGGTATTTTTTGTCTGTTGTCTATAGACTCGCATGATCTTTCTAGTTCCTCGTATTCTTTTGGCATTTCTTCACATCACGCATATAGAATCTTCATGCAGCCTACGGAGAATCTTTGTGTGGAATCTTCTACCATTTCTTCATGTGGACCGAAGGGAATCTTCACGCAGCCCGCATAGAATCTTCACACAGACTTTGATAGCAAAGAGTTTAAAATTTATAGATTTATCATGTTGTTTTCTAACCACTAATGTTTGTTGTTTTCTATTTTCTATGTTTTTCTAATCTTTCTTTCTGAAACAACTTAACATGTAATTTTCAAGATGTCGAAAAGAAGACTCAAATAAAGACTACTAACGAATCATCTTTCAGGTTGTCTTGATCAATATCATGCTAAAATTTATACTTCCATATGTGTTAGAGTATTCACGCATTCAGTGGGCACCTCTATGGTGTAACCACCTGAATTTGGTCTGTCGCAACTATAGACCCTATTTTCCCTAAGTATGATCATACCCTCGATTTATGTCCAAACGACCCTATTACTGCTTGGCATATTTCTTTAAATCAATTTAATATCCTAGGTGATTTTTATCACTAATTTATATTAACTATTATAGCCATACAATTCAAATCAATTTCGACCAATCAAATCAAAATCAAACATGGCTATAGTATTTAATTATAAAGGAATTAAATAAATCCCTAAATCAAATATCCACTTGCAATTAACCCATTCCCCTAGCCTATTTAATTTAATTAAAATGGCTATAGTCCTCTAATTATTAAAAAGCAATTATATTGTTTAATTTCTAAATGAATTAAATAAGTTTATTTCATTTATTAATATTCCCTCAAACCCCAACCTAACCCATCTCAACCACTTCTACCCTGGGTTCTAATCCTTCTCAACCCATTCACCCATGCTAATCTAA
>MU223972.1:278610-324588 GCA_018584345.1 Thuja plicata | reverse complement strand
AGCTCTTACATGTTCATTTATTGGGTCTTCTGATTCATAAATGAACCTTGTCCCCCTCTCTCTCTCCCATTCTTCTATAAATAGAAGCCTGTTTTGAGAGCAAATAAGCCTTCACTTGAGATTAAAATTGCATTGTTATGCTGCTAGTTTACTCATAGAATTACATTCCATCTCTTATTACATGTTTTTATCATTGTTCTCATTTCATCATTTAGAGTTAAAAGGCATACTTTTCCATCTTTTAGCTTGTTATTAAAGTAAAAATCCTTCATGCTAGGTTGTATTCGTCACTGGTTTATAGCATATTATGAGGGCTAATATGTTATAGATTACACTCCTAGTTAGCAGGCAATAGGTTGCTTTTAGTGTGTTTATATGCTTTTCTAACCATTTCACACTAATATAATGATCTATTGAGTGTTTGTGTTGCTTCTGACAGGTACTTAAATACACACACACACACATGTGGCAGTATTGGTTTACACCCCTTTCAAAATTCTATCTTATCACCTCTCTTTTGGACAAGTGAATGCCTTTAATATCCTAGTTTGGTACCAATGTTTGTTAGGGTCATTCTATCACCTAGTACTTTTTCTTTCATGCCAGTTACAACAAGATATTAAGTAAATCAAGGAAAACAACCTCAAGTACTCTTTAACCAATTACCTTTAGTTCAAACTCGCCAAAAAATTGAGGGACAAGAACCCGTATTTGATCAATCACCTAGGAACATCTCAGGAGTTTGGTTTGATTCCAAAAGTAACCTTAGTGAGTTGAGTACACCCTTAGCATCTTCTCGATCAGATATGGATATGAGTTACACAATGACTCGATGAGAGAGGGAAGACATCGATAAATGCCTTGATGACATATTTGCAAAACATAGAGATACCATTTTGTTTGGGAGTTCCTCTCATGACAGTTGACCAGCTTCACCCCTTATCTCAACTACATATATAGATGCACACCAAAGGGATGAGAGAGGTAAGAGGAAAACCTATCAAGATAATCAATCACAACATGAAAACAAAGATGATGAACTTTATGACACTCGTGTAAATGAGGCATACAACAATAATTTTTTTAGCCATTCTAGACCAAGTTCACCTCTCAAAATATCTTCAAGATACATGAGTGAAAGACTTAAGAGAATTGAGCGTGAAAAGAGAGCCTTCCTAGATGAACAAGCCAAAAAGGAAGAGAAATTTAGACTCTTGGAGTTGGAGAGAAAAACCTTGTTGGAAATAGAAAAGAAATCTCTCCAAGAGGAGAAAGATAGACTCTTAGCTCAGCAACTTAATGACCAATTTTATAACATGCATGTTAGTGGTGGAAATAACTCTCCTCCATCCACTCCTCTTGAGACTCCATGAAGTGGAAGATGTTAAAGGATGCCATCACTGTCTCCTAGCCCTAGAGGAAGAAGGGCTTAAAGACATGATCATTATAGGAGATGAAAACCTCCTAGGAACTCAAAACAACCTTCACAACATGCTCATCATGGTTCACAATATGGGGGTAGTAGCTCGAGTTTTAACCTTAGCTCCCAAGCTTTCATGAAAATACAAAAAGAACCACTCTTCAAGAAGTATGTGGAGAGATACTTTGAGAAACACAAGGACAAGTTCCTAGAGAGTTTAATCAACAAGAGCAGTAGAGTCCCTTACAACTTTGATGTGGACAAGAAGATTAAGAAGCAAGCTCCATCAAAAAAAGAGGGAATCAAACAACTTAAGAGTATGATGGAAAATATGCTAGCACCCACAAATTCATTCTCGCTTGATTTAATTTGTACTAATCCTTTTGAAAAAACTTTTAACATGAAAGACTTCCCTAGAAAGGTTACGATCCATCAATAAGAAAAGTATGATGGGAATGGAGATCGACATGATCACGTGCACCAATTTTATACCACAAGTTTTGAGTTCAATCAAGATGACTCATACCTCATGAGATTCTTCCCAAGGAGTCTTAAGGGTCAAGTGATGGAATGGTTCACCAACATAACTCCTCCCATCATGACTTTCAAAGATCTTATCCACAAATTTGTTCAACACTTTGCATAAAACCTTTCAAGATCTATCACCATGTTGGACTTATGCAACTTAAAGAAAAATCAAGTGGAATCCTGTCACTTTCTTGCAAAGGTGGAGATGACAATTCTCTCACTACTCTGGAACCACTCCTAAAAATGAGAAGATTGACATCCTTGATAGCAACTTGGTTCCCAAAATGCGGTATGATGTTAGGAAGATAGATTTTGATTCCTTTGACACTGTGATTGAAACTGCATGTAAGATTGAGGAGATTTTGAATGAAAAAAGAATTTTGACCAAACATGGAAACAACCAAAAAAAAAAAATGGTCAAAACAAAAACAACCCTAACAAGGATAAAGGAAAGAAATCACACTGGAATAGGAACAAACAAGTGGTCAATGATGGAGTTGTGGAATCCTCCCAGCCCAAAGGTCAAACTATGCTCCACTTGTCTAGTGTTGTTCAAGCCATGAAACTCAATGCATCTCATCAACAAGCGAACAAGCTGAGATATCAAGATAGGCCTAAGAAAGAAAGATGTTAATTTTCAAAATTTGGTGACTCATATGAGGATATCTTGAAAATACTCATTGCAAACAACCTTGCACATCCTCAAGATCCCGCAAAGCATTATATACCTAATGTTAAGCCACATTGATGGGATGAGTAACCCTTTTGCAAGTTTCATAATGGTATTGGACATGACATTGAAAACTTTTCAAAACTCAAGCATATTATTCAAGATCTCATTGAGAATGGGAAACTTAAGATAGATGGATTGAACACCAACCCTGATCAAAAGGAATTCAAAGAACCGTTGCCCAAGTATGAGAAGGGGGAAACCTCTAAAGCTAATAATGTCAAGGTCGAGATCAATTACACTTACACAGATGCATAGAATACTATCAACATGATTGAATTTATAGAAGATAATGTCAATATGATGTGGGGTAATGATCCCTATGGTTATGATCTAGATGTGGACTCTCCTCCTATCTTCAATGAAGAACCCATTGTGGTGCTAAGGGTTCCTAACTCTAGAGTGTCATTGCAAGCCCTCAATATTGTCACATGAAGTCAAGGTCCCATTTTCATTAGAGGAACCAATTTGAGTCAATTGAGTAAACCTAAGAAAGTGGCATCCAAGAATTTCACCTCAAAACTAGTAGCTAATCCTAAGTCTAGTTATAATCTTGTCGATCAGTTACCAAGAACCCTAGCTTAGATTTCGATCTTTAAGCTTTTAGAGTTGTCCCCGAGACACAAGAAATTCCTTGAGGATGCTTTGCGCATGACAAATATCCCCAACAACTTAGATGTTGATCAATTCAAAAACATGGTTACCCATATTGATAGCCCTCATTTCATTAAATTTTCAAAGGATGATGATAAAGTTTTGAGCCACCCACACAATTTGGCTCTTCATATTGAGGTCATGATCCAAAAAACCCATGTTAGGCATGTGTTTTTTGGAATAGTCCCAAGGAATAACTGAGAGGGGGGGGGGTGAATCAGTTATCAGCTAGTTTAATTATTTTCTCCAATTAATTATAGAATAACATTAAGTATTAACATATTTAGATAACACAAGATAGAACACAACAATTTTGGTTACAGGGAAACCAAATAGGTAAAAACCCTAATTGGAATTAGCACCCACAAAGAATTGTACTTGAGTATAATAATCCCTGTTAAAAGATCTTAAAACCTTGTTAGGATTTTATCTTTACAATGGAATAATTACAATGACCTGGTTAAGGGTCATACCCTGTTAGGAGTCTTTTACAAATAACCTTGTTAGGGGTGAGGACTCACTATCCAAAAAGCTCACTGCTAAAATGATGAAGGATGCAACCTTTAGTAAAACAAATATGCAATATATCTAATAAATGAACTGTTTGAGTAGACCTGTTGTCTTGATGAGTTCCAGTGTATTGTATTCTTTCACTTATTCTTCTTCACATAGATCTTTTCTTGATGAATGAAATGTCTTTACTATCCCAAAACAACAGACATTTTGTTCTGTACTTGTTCTATCTCTTTTCTTCTCATTCACACTTAGCATTCAACAAATGAACTTCTATAAGTATCTTCCCAAAATATGTGATCTTAGTTGGCTTTAGGAGTACCTTCAATACTTCTTTCATTGGCCAAATCAAGCATGCAACCTGATTAGAACCACACAACTCAAACTGAATAGATGCAATGCTTCACATAGTCGACTCTACCAAATTGACTCATTTATCATGCTTTTATTAGAACACATTTAGCGCCTTTAAATAATTATTGTTAACTCATAACTAATCATGAATACAAACATGCATATCCCAAAGATAGGTGCAACTTAAGAAACAATGTAATTACATCGGCTCTTCACAGATAATCTTCAAACACTGTAGCTATCAAAATAGATTGACATTAATCTACTGTAACTACTTATCTGAATCTGTGTGAATGCACATAGCAACTAGAACATGTCTACACCATGGAAATAAAGATGCAAGGATCCAAAACATTTGTACTGATAATTTCATATAGGATACCTCTGTATATTATATGTTGTCATCAAGGACAAACATACAATCAATGATTCTCATAGAAGAAAATCTCCAAGAATCTCCCCCTTCAACATTGATGGCAACATATGATTAAAAATTCCATCAATCCAAAAGTGATTCCTTTCTTTTTACAATCTTCTCAATATCCTCATCAAGGGTTCCTCTTCACTGCTATAGCTCTCTAACTCTATTTTTATTTTTATGACTATATACTTCCTTAGAGTATATGCTCCCACTTACTTATATACTCACCCTTTGGCATCAATGGAAAAGGGTACCAAACACAAATAAGCATAGGTACTACTCAAGAAGTAGAGTAGTCAACCATTCATCAGTCACCAAGGACTAATGTGCTTTGGTACAAATTCTAATCAGACTTAGGAAAGGGAATTACTCCTAGTTTCTCTCTAAGATACTAAAAAGTATCTTTTGATAAAGGCTTTGTAAAAATATCTGCTAATTGTTCTTTGGTGCTCACATAGTCTAGCTTTACTTCTCTGTGTGCAACTTTTTCTCTTAGAAAGTGGTATTTGATTTCAATGTGTTTTGTCTTTGCATGCATCACAAGGTTCTTTGACATATTGATAGTGCTAGTGTTACCATAGTGAATAAAAATAGGATAATAAATTTGAATACCAAAGTCTTTAATCATCTATTTGATCTAAACCATTGTTGAACAGTTTAGTACTGTTGCAACATACAGAGTTTCTTCTGTCGACTGAGAGATACAATTTTGCTTCATGCTAGTCCATGTAACCAACCTGTCTCCAAGAAATACTTCTCCTCCTAAGGTACTCTTCCTGTCATCAACACAAAATTATCAATCTGCATCTGTATATACATGAAGTTGTATATTTTCTGAGTTAAGATACCATAAACCATAGTCTATAGTCCTCTTTAAGTATCTGAATATTATTTTTATTTCTATTACGTGATTTTGTTTAGGTTCACCTGCAAATATTCCAACAATGCCAACTGCATTGGAAATATTTGGTCTAGACTGAGTAAGATATATGATTTTTCCAATCATAGACTTGTATAGTGTCTTGTCAACTACTGTGGAATCATCATCTTTAGAAATCTTGCATCCTATTATCATGGGGGTGCTTACTAGTTTGCAATCTTCCATTTTGAAAGTTTTCAAAATATCTCCTTCACATATTTAGACTGATTTATGAATATGCCTTTGTCTGTTTGTTTTACATTCAATCCCAAAAATTATTTGATAGGTCCAATCATGCTCATTTCAAATTCACTTTGCATTTCTTTGGAAAATTTTGCACTAAGATTTTCAGTACCTGCAAAGATAAGGTCATCAACAAAAATAGCAACAAGTAGTAATCCTTCACCTGTCTCTCTTTAAATAAGTTACAATTTGCTGCTCCTTTTCTGAATCCTATCTTTTTTAAGTAACCATCAAGTCTCTCATACCATGCTCTTGGAGCTCATTTAAGTCCATAAAGTGATTTATTTAGTCTGCATACCATGTCTGGTTTGTCTGATAGATTAAATCCTTCAGGGTGTTCTATGTAAACTTCTACCTTCAAGTCACTATTCAGAAAAGCTGACTTGACATCCATTTGATATACTTTAAAGTTCTTGAATGTTTCATAGGCTAAAAACAACTTGATAGCTTCTAGTCTACTCATAGGGGTTAATGCATCAGTATAGTCTATTCCTTCTCTCTGTGCATATCATTTACATACCAGTCTTGCTTTGTTTCTTACCACTATACCTTCTTCATTCATCTTATTCCTGAATATCCACTTTGTTCCAATCATATTCTTGTCATGAGGTCTAGGAACCAATTCCCATGTATCATTATTGATTATCTGATCTAATTCTTCTTGTATAGGACTTTTCCAATCTAAATCATTGTACACATCTTCAACACTTAAGGGTTCAATCTGAGAAAGTAAGCATACTTCTTCATCAACAGTTGAACCTTTTTCTCTGGATCTTGTCAAGACTTTAGTGCTCTGATCTCCAATGATTTCTTCTTTAGAGTGGTATTTTGATGTGTATTTTGAGTTTTTAGGAGTGACACTCTCATCTATAATCTATGATTCTTCTTGACATGATTTAGGATTGTTGCATGAAACATCAATACAGTCAAACATTTCTTCAATAATTGTGTCCTTACTGATAGGTCTGGGTTCATCTTGAATCATGGGAGCACATTCATAGTATCTTTCTTGAATAAAATTTATCATCAATCTTTACATGAGTAATTTCAATGATCTTCTTCAATCTTAGATTAAAACATCTATAGGTTTTTATTTTAGTAGAGTAACCAAGAAAAATACCTTCATCACTTCTAGAATCAAACTTGCCAATACTGTCATCACTCTTGTTGTATCACTTGCTTCCAAAGATTCTGAAGTATTTTACAGTAGGTACATTACCAAACCAAAGTTAATAAGATGTCTTGTCTTCACCTGGCCTTAACTAGATTCTACTGATAGTATAGACTGTTGTATTGACATCATCTCTCCAATAGGTATGGGAAACCTTTCCTTCATTCATGATAGTGTGTATTGTGTCAAGTATTATCTTGTTCCTTCTTTCTGCAATCCCATTCAACTGAGGGGTTCTAGGTGCACTTAACTATCTTTTCATTCCATGTTCTTCACACTAGTCATAATATTGGTCATAGGTGAATTCTCTTCCTCTATCTGATCTCAGACATTTTACCTCTAATCTAGATTCATTTTCAACCTTATCTTTGAATACTTTGAACTTATCAAAAGCTTTAGATTTGTCTTTTAAGAATGCAACCCACATCATCCTTGAGAAATCATCAAAAAAAAAAATGAAATACCTTTCTCAATAGTATGATCTTGTTTGAGTAGGTCCACATAGGTCTATATGTATCAGATCTAATTTGTTCTTTGCATATTTCTATTTACTCCTGAATGATGTCTTCAGATGCTTCCCCATCACACATTCCCTGCACATAGTATCAACTGGTCTTGCAATACTTGGAAGTTCTCTTACTGGCTTTACATTAATTATCTTTACTATGTTGTCAAAATTTGTATGACAAAGTCTCTTGTGCCATAGCCAACTGTCATCCACTTTTACAACAAAAAAATTTACTTCAGAGTTGAGCTAAAAAATATTACCTTTTTTCTTTGAGCCTGATGCAATCACGTCTCCTTCTTTGTTGTTGATAATACATTTGTTTTTATTGAATTCCAAATGATATCCTTTATCTAATAGTTCTCCAATACTTAGTAGGTTATGATGCAAATCATCAACATAAAGAATATCATCTATCTTGTGCTTTCCATCTAAGATGATAGATCCCCTTCCTATGATAGGTTTGGGAGTGTTATCTCCAAATCTAGCCATGCCATGGGTTTTTACTTGTACAGATGTATAAATCTTTCTTTCTCACCTGTCATGTGATGTGAACACCTGCTGTCTATGATCCAACTTTGGAAACTAATGCTAAATCTTGTGCTTCTTTTTCATCTTCAATGTCCATCTCCTCAAGAATTTTCTCAATGTCTTTAATGGCAAAAAATCCCATTTCATCTTCTCTTGAATCATCATCAATTACACCATATTAAACATGATAGCATTCCTTAGTGTATTTGGGGTTGTAATCTGATCTAAACTTCTTGACTCTTGTAGGACACTTGGATGTAAAGTGGCCAACTTTGTTGCATGAAAAATATTTGAATGGTAGCTATCCTTCATATTTCCCTTTACCTTTTCTATCCTTCTTAGAAATCATAGAAATTATTTATTCTAGTTTAGTATCAAATTCTTCTTTCTCATTATTATTAGTGATGCTTAAAGCTTTCTTACCATGGACTAAGGCTTTGAAGGCTATTTCCATTTTAGGTTTTGTTTTCAATCTTGATATCTCAAATGTAGATATTTTACTGATCAAGGTTTTTCTTTTGAAGTCCTTTGAAAATTGCATGGTTTCATCCAAAATTTTAATCTTTCTTTCATAATCTATTGTCAATGTGGTCATCAGTTTGTCCATTATATCATCCTCTAAAATTTCTCCACCATTGTTCCCGATACTTGATACTGCTTCATTAATCCTTTGATTGTAAGCTCTGATATTCTCTTCAGGTCACATATCTAAATTATTGTATCTTTTCTTCCATGTCTTTCTATGGGAATTCTTTTCTTGGATGTCTCCTTCAAACATATCTTCTAAGTATTTCCAGATTGAATATACCTTTTCTACCTTCTTGATCTTAGAAACTTTGATGTCAAATGGGGCACTGATTAGGGCCTCCTTCGAAATTGCATTTTGAGTGAATACTTCTTTTTGTTTATTTGTAGAGTCTTCTTCTCCAAGGTATTTCAAGGTGGGAACATCAATTTCATGAGTAGCAATCTCATAGATCTCAAAACCAACACACTGAAGATGTGTTATCATTTTGTTCTTTCAGTCAAGATAGTTCTCTCCAACAAAATTAGGACTCACTTTCCTAAAGTACGCCATTTAATCTACCTTAATTTGTTAGGGTTTCTCTCCAAGGTACTTGGCTCTGATACCAATTGTTGGAATAGTCCCAAGGGATAACTCAGAAGGGGGGGGGGGGGGGAANTCAGAAGGGGGGGGGGGGGTGAATCACTTATCAACTAGTTTAATTATTTTCTCCAATTAATTATAGAATAACATTAAGTATTAACACATTCAGATAATACAAGATAGAACACAAAAATTTTGGTTACGGGGAAACCAAATAGGTAAAAACCCTGGTGGGAATTATCACCCACAAAGAACTGTACTTGAGTATAATAATCCCTGTTAGAAGATCTTACAACCCTGTTAGGAGTTGATCTTTATAATGCAATAAGTATAGTGAATTGGTTAAGGGTTAGACCCTGCTAGGAGTATTTTAAAAATAACCCTATTAGGGGTAAGGACTCACTATCTGAAAAGCTCAGTGCTAAAATGCTGAGGGCTACAACCTTTAGTAAAATAGACATGCACTATATTTGATAAATGAACTATTTGAGTAGACCTATTGTCTTGATAAGTTCTAGTGTATTGAATGCACATAGAAACCATAACATGTTTACACCATGAAAATAAACACACAAGGCTCCAAAACATCTATACTAATAATTGCATATAGGATACCTATACATATTATATGTTGTCATCAATGACAAACATACAATCAATGATTTGCACAAAAGAAAATCTACAATAGTGTTGATGGATGAGGGTTTTGGGCTTAATATTTGTTCCTTAAGTCTTTTGAAAGAGTTGGGTTATTCTGAAAAAGTCATAGATACCAGGAAAAGGATCACCATCAAAGCCTATGATGAGGTGGAAAGAAGTTCCAAGGGGTTGGCCATCCTTGCTGTTAGGATTGGTCTTGTTGAAAAATATATTTTTATTTCAAATAGTTGATGTTGGCCCGCTTGCGTATAATATCTTTCTCGGTAGGCCGTGGATTCATGATATGCAAGCAGTGTCGTCTACCTATAATCAGTGTGTTAAGTTCCCCTATAATGGAATAGAGATTTATATACTTGCGGATACCACTTTATCTGTTAACTCAATTTCAGTAGGAACTCATGTTCCCCTTAATGGAGAAGCAGAAGACTTTGATGTGTCCTTAGCTGAATGTAAAGACAATTTTAAGTTAGTAGACCTTGGCATGGGGGGTAATCAACCTAACTCCCTCAAAACATTACCAATTTCACCTCATTCTTATGGAAAACCCTCACAAGAAAAAAGACCCTCCTCTTCATCTATGACTTTATTTGGCACATTTATAGAATCCTCGGTGCCTATTCAAGATGAAAAAGAAGAGACATTTGTTAGAGACTAGATCTATAGAGAAGGGAAATATATGCACAATGAGTTCTTCTCTCCCCTCATAAGGATTATGGATGAGGGTATACTTTTGTTAGATAGATGGGCTATCCAAAACATGGCCCTCTTAATCATAGATTAGATACTAGAGCCAAACCTCTTGATCATGCTATTTTTGGATGCAAATCTAAGAAGCCAGTTGTCCTAGGCTTTGCGAATGACAACAAGCAAACCACTTGTATCCTTGATAAGTCAGATAGTTAAGATGAACTAGAATACATACCTAGTTTTAAAAATCAGAAAGACATGTGTGATGATTGGGTCCCTTCCACTAATCTCCTTTGGGAAGATTTAGATATTCTGGTCACTCATGCATTGGTTGCAACTTTAGAACAAGAATCAGATGCAGAAGATCCTTTCAGAGAATGTCAATGAAAGAATCTTGTTCATTTAATGGAAATAGAAGATGCTACTCTTGATGACACTAGAACTTCCACATCAAGATGTCCCAAACCCTCATGGTGTAAGCATCCTAGTCACAATTTAGACATAAGTTCATATGAGTATGAATGGGACTCCTTCTCAGAGCCTTCCATAGTTGACATGGATTTCGATGTCATCCACACTTATAGTTCTAAACCCAAAGTAGCCAATGAGTCACATGTAGGATTAGAGGATTTGAACCTACATGTTGCCTTAGTGGATGATTCTTCACTTGTTAGGATGAACCCCGATTTTGGTAGCTTAGAAGGATACTTGACAGACTCCAATTATTTGGTCACCAATGATAATATAATTCACATTTATAACCTTGAACCAGTTGTTGACCTGCCTCTTGTTCATCCTGACCTCATTGATTGGTCCCAATGCTATCAAGAACCTGAGCTCTTAAAATTTCAAAATGATTATGAGATAGCCTATTACCTAAATTCCATTGAACCTAAAGTCTCTTCCACCAATGAACCATCTACCAACATGACAAAGCTAGACATCAAGTATCTTAGTCACAAAATAAAAAGAAAAGAAAATCAAAAGAATAGGAGTTCTAATGGGGAAAACCACTATGTGGCAGTGTCAGAACCAAAAAAATTAAAAAGAAATGACATATCCAAGGGTGAAAATCTCTTTGAGGTGCCTAAGGGTGAGGTACTTGATTGTCTCCGTTGCTACTTTCAAGATAGATCTTCAGTTCTTATTGAATGAACACAAGCAGTTAATTTGGGTATAGATGAGGCTCCATAGATCATACACTTGGCTAAATCCTTGTCACCACAAGAAAAATAAGCTTACACTAAGTTCTTACAGAAAAAGGAGATCAAATTTGCATGGAATTATTGAGATATGGTAGGGTTGGACATTAATCTTATCATGCATCACTTATCCATAGCTCCGGGTATCAAACCAGTTAAACAAAAATTGAGAAAAATGCATCCTCACATAGCTCTCCTAGTCAAAGAAGAATTAGAGAAACTCCTTGGAGCAGGATTCATAAGAGCTATTGCATATGCTGAATGGATATCAAACATTGCACCAGTTTCCAAACATGACAAATCCATTCTAGTTTGCACAAATTTTAGAGATGTCAATAGAGCATGCCCAAAGGATGACTTTCCACTTTGCAAAATAAACATTATAGTGGATATGACCGTAGGTTATGAGATTTATTCCTTGATGGATGGTTTTTCTGGGTACAATTAGATTAAGATAACTTCTGACGATTAAGAAAATAATGTATTCACTTGTGCATGGGGTACCTATTGTTGGAATGTTATTCCTTTTGGATTAAAAAAATATAGGAGATACCTATCAACGAGCTATGAAAACCATGTTTCATGACATGATGCATAAAAACATGGAAGATTATGTGGATGACACCTTGGCCAAATCTAAGAAAAGAGACACACACTTAGATGATTTAGAATTCATTCTGGATCACATGGAACAATTGAAACTAAGGTTAAATCCTAAAAAGTGTGCATTTGGAGTTACCTCTGGTAAACTACTTGGATTCATCATTTCAAAAAGACGAATAGAGATAGACCCTAAAAAAGTCCAATGAATAATAGATATGCCACCTCCTAGAAACATTATTCAAATGAGGAGTCTTCAAGGACGTCTTCAATCCATAAGGAGATTAATTTCATAGTTGGCAAGTAGAGCTCAACCCTTCAATAAGAACCTACACATGGGAGTCAAATTTGTTTGGAATGAGGATTTTCAGAAGAGCATAGATCAAATCAAGAAATACTTGGCAAATCCTCCCATTTTAATGCCTCCTATCCCAGGGAAACCACTTATTCTATACATTTCAGCAATAGAATCTTCCTTGGGGGCATCACTATCTTAACTTAATGAACATGGGAAAGAAAGAGAAATATAATACATTAGCCGCACTCTTGTTTCATATGAGGTTAACCACACCAGCATTGAGAAAGCTTTCCTTGGAGTTGTTTTTTCTTCCCAAAATTTGCAACATTACATGCTTCCGCACACTATACACCTCATAGAAATAATAGATCCACTCAATTATTCGCTAGGTAAGGCTTCCCTCATAGGTAGACTTGCTACATGGATGCTGATCCTTTCAGAGTTTGACATAGAGTACATTAAGTGCAAAGAAATCAAGGGACAAGCCATAGCAGATCAATTAGCTGATTTCCCAATACAAGATAATGCACCTATTCAAGTTGACTTCCCAGATGAACACCTAATGTATATGACTAAAAGAACATGTTAGATGTTCTTTGATGGATCATTTATGCAAAATGGTTAAGGAGCTGGCGTGTTGTTTATTTCTCCTCATGGTTACACGATTCCTAAGTCTTATAAGTTATTATTCACATGTACAAACAACATTTCTGAATATGAATCCTTAACAAATGGACTTAAGATGGCCATAGAACTGAGAATCATAGAGTTACACATCTATGAGGATTCACAACTGATAATCAACCAAGTTAATGATGAATATCAAAAAAAAATGAGAAAGTGGTACCTTACAAGAAAATGGTTGATTCCTTCAAATGATACTTCACATTTGTCACATTTTAGCAAAACCCTAAAGAAAAAAACAAAGAAGATGATGCTATGGCTACACTTGCTTCACTCCTTCAGTTAGAGAAACATGAATCCAAATTTGAATTCCTAGTGGAAGAGCTACATCACCCTATCTATGACTCCCAAGAAAGCCATATCATTTGTACCCTTGTTGGTCGTGAGTCATCCCGTTATGGTGCCATTTAATCATACCTTCATGATGGCATTATACCTAAAACCTTTAACCAATCTGAATGCAAAAAAATCACCTAAAATGCCGCTTGCCATTCCCTTATCTCTGGTGATTTGTATAGGAGGAGTCTAGATGGAACACATCTTAGATGCTTATAAAAGGAAGAAGCCTACCAAGTGTTAGTTGAAATCCACCAGGGCATTTGTGGGGGACATTCCAATGGTCTTACCATGGCCTAAAGGTTTCTTAGGGTGGGGTAATATTTGCATACAATGCAGATTGACGCAGTATCTTTTGCAAAGTCATGTGAAAAGTTTCAAAAACTAGGTAACCTGACACATGCTCTAGGTAGGGAGGTCATTCATTCTATATCTCATTCACCATTTTAGCATCAGGCCTTTGATCTTGTTGGGAATATTCATGCCAACTCATTAGGTGGACACAAGCTTATCATCACTACTACCGATTACTTCACTAAATGGGTAGAAGTTGTCCCAATTTTAGTTGCCTCGGGTAGGACAGTCTCTCTATTCATTCTAAACCATATCATCTATTAATATGGAGTGCCTTCTGAGATTATCATTGACAATGAAGGCCAATTAAAAAATAAGGACCTTAAACAACTCTGCAAGAAATTCAAGATTAAATAACATTGGTCCTCCATTAACTTCCCACAAGGAAATGGTCAAGCAGAGGCATAAAAAAAAACTTTTCTTAAAATCTTACATAGAACAATTTGTAATAATGGTAGAGATTGGCACTTACAGATAAATTTGGCTTTGTGAGCCTATAGACTGAGTATTCATACTCCTACTGGGGCTACTAATTTTTCCCTTGCATATGGTGCTAAATTAGTGTTAGCTTTGGAGGTTGAGATTCCTTCACTTAGAGTTTCCTTCAAAGGTCTAGTTATAGATGAAGACTACTGCGCCATGAGACTTCAAGAGTTAGAAGTTCTGGATGAGAAATGTCAAGTGTCATTTGACCATATGAGGGTTTATCAAAAGAGCATGTCCAAAGCCTTAAAAAAAAAGGTTCGCCCTTGAGAATTCCAAGTGGGAGATCTTGTCCTACGTGAAAATCCAAAGAATCAACATCATAGAGATCAAAAGGGCAAATATGAACCTAATTGGCTCAGACCTTGCATTATTATAGAAGCTTTTGGGTCAGGTGCTTATTTACTGTCTACAATAGAGGGAGAGAATCTCCCTAATCCTATCAATGTCTTGCACCTGAAGAAGTTCTATCCATGATGCCCATTCTGTCTGGGGGCATCCTTTGTACATACTTATTGATCCTGAAAAATAAAAAAATGATATATTGTCAAAAATTTCTAAAAATCAGAAAAAGTCTTGAAAAAATGATCATCTTAGTGAAAACCTAGTGATAGGCACTTTGATGTATTTCCCAAAAAAAAAAATATTCCAAAATAAAAAAATAAAAAACTTAAAAATTTCAAAAAAATAGAAAAAAGTGCCTTGGTGAAAACCTAGAAACAAGCACCTTGGTAGACCAAAAATTGTAATAAAATCCAAGTGGTGAAAACCTAGAAATGGGTGTTACTTGAGGCCTTTGCACCCCTATTTCTTAGCACGTGTCCTCGATACTTAGCCTTTCTCCATCATACCTTGTCCTTGTTGCCTTGGTCTGGAATTGGTCTTTGTCTTTTTCTAGGGAGAATTAGTCTTTAGGACGCCTCACAAATGGTGTTTTTCAACACCACCCCAACTATATTTTTCAATACAACTCCTCACATCGAGTGTTTTTCAACACTTATCAATTTTCTCTTACCCAGTTTTTTCATGTGATCTTACCTGCTTGAAAGAATTTGATCCTTATCCTCAAAACTCAGTATCAGTTAACACACTTAATATTTTAAAACACAAATTCTTGAGCTATGTCATGATGTTTTCTTTGTGTGTTGACTATTATTAATTTTCATTGAATGTCCTTGTCTAATAAGTCTCTCCAGGATTCATATCTAGAGAACTTGGGGCACGGGGCATGTTTTTATTTTCTTTCTACTTCTGGGTGTGGTCTTGAAACTCTCGAGTGTCTCTTGTTGTTCCCTTGAAACACTTTGAATATTTGAGACTTCATCCTTGACTATTTTTGCACAACCATTCTTATGGTCATCCCGACATCTGTGCCTTGATGCGAGCCTGGTTTTGTGACATTAAATTTGGTAAGCTAACATCAAAGTCATCATAACCTTTATGTATTTGATGCTTATGTTAAAATCTTTCCACATTTCAATCCGATATAAATCACATTCATATCTTCATAGTTTTGCTTGTGACTAGTGATGATTGTGTGATTTTTTGATGTTCGTTAATAATGGCCCAATGATGAAAATAAGTTACTTAACATTCTCTAATGAATGATGAACACAAAGTCATATGTTACAGTTTCTCTATTGCAAGTACACTTTGCATTTTCATATATCTTGCATTGTTAGACCTCATGTTAGTTTGTATTTTAGGCTGCATTATGAGTTTGAGAGGGTTTCCTTCATCTTTCTTGTGGACTTTTAATCAACTGTGGTCATTTTTTATCTTCATTTCCTTATATTCTTTTGTGATCTCAATCAAAATTTTCTATCTTAAATAGCCGATTGATTTTGGGGCAAATTCTCTTTCTTCTCTCCATTTTTTTCCACCTCTTCCAAAATTCTATCTTCCATTTTCTTTCACCCAACTTCTTTTCTTCTAACTAAATAGTGGGGCATAATATTTCATGCTTGATGATCTACCTTGGTTCCGTGATCCTTATATCTTTCATCTTACATCAAAAACCTTATCTTTAGTTCGATTTGATCAAATTTATAAATTTGTTGTTTCTCCTCTATCTCATTTCGATTTCGATCACGAGGGGGAAGTACCTATCAAACTTCAATCCTTGATTCAACTTTATCAATCCTATCAATTGCTCCACTTGGGGCAACCTTGCTTGAGTTTCTTATCTTGGACATGTCAATTACCTATTTACTGGGGAGTTGACTTTGTCTTTTTCCAATTAGCTTATCTTTGTCCTAATGTGTTCCCATCCATCGATCACACGTCTAGGTTATTTTTTTATCCAAAATTGATCTCACACTTCAACTGCATTATTTGACTACATGTGTTCTCATAAAGATCACACATTAGTCAAAGAGGGGAAAATGTATGCACCCTAAAATGGTCGCCTAGACTATGGGCCCCCATTCTTCAATTTGTCAAATGACATAATCAATTTATCAAATTCCTTAATCAATGCCTTGCAATATTTTTAATTGAAATCAATTTCCTTGCTCAAATTGTAATTAATTCAATTATTTCAAGATTTCCTATGTTTTTATCATTTCATCAATAATCTTTTTTTATTAAAATAAAATCCCTTTTTATTAAGTAAAATAATCTTATTTAATTAAAAGAAAATCTCTCTTTTAATTAAATAATCTTATTTTATTTAATTAAAATCTCTATTTTAATTAAATAATCTTATTTTATTTAATTAAAATCTCTCTTAATTAAATAATCTGATCTTATTTAATTAAATTCTCCCCTTCAATTAAATAAAATAATCTTATTTAATTAAAAGAAAATCTCTGTTTTAATTAAATAATCTTATCTTATTTAATTTAAATCTCTCTTTTAATTAAATAAAATAAGCTTATTTAATTAAAATAAAATGCTTCTTTAATTAAATAAATAAAATCCCCACTTAAAGCTCTCTTTGTGATGAAAAAGGAAATAAATTTAAAAAAAAAAAAAATTCCTTTTTCTTCACACATATTCCTAAGTGGTGGGATTTTCCCACTTACTTGCCTTTTAGGGATTTATTTTGGATATAGAGTTT
The DNA here is from genome assembly GCA_018584345.1 of Thuja plicata. NCBI lineage: Eukaryota > Viridiplantae > Streptophyta > Pinopsida > Cupressales > Cupressaceae > Thuja > Thuja plicata. The sequence continues at coordinate 307,126 of MU223972.1, read as the reverse complement.
TTATGTTATTGTTATGTTGCAGGTTTGGAGAGCGATTTTGGAGGATAGTTTGAGCACTTGAGCTTGAACCAGGCAACTTCTTCTTTTTGTCTTCTTCTCTCATGCATCCATGAAAATCCATTTAGAGTAGATTCATGTTAATTTAGATGCATATTTCCTTTCATAGATTAAGCTTGCACATTTCCTTTCATAGATTAATCTTGCATATTTTCCTTTCATAGATTAGTTTCCTTTCATGCGTTGTTATCATATAGAATAGTTTTCATTCTCATTTGCAATGCATATTTGGTGATCATAGAGACTAGCATTCTTGCTCTTGCTCTTTGAATCTCTCATTTCATGGTGTACTTGCATGGTCATAACTAGGTCTAAACTAAGGGCCTTCATCACAAACACTTGCACTCCATGAATAGAGAGCTATGAGTCACCATTTGAGACCTCGTTCTTGAGTAATCTTGAATATAATGACTCATATAAGTATGTCAAATTTTCAACACACACCCTCTCCCGTAGAAATTGACGTCATGCTTTGCATTTTAACCTACTATGGAAGTGATGGGGACAATGTAAACATGTGAATTCCCTACTATGGAAGGGATGGGGAAAATGTAAACATGTGAAGTCCTCAGTGGAGAATCTAAATGTCATGGTCAACATGTTGTATGGGAACGACCATAATAAAGTCACTATTATTGTTAAAGATGATGCTGGCAATATCACTGTCATTCTTTTTAGATCAGAAAAAAGGACCTGCATCAGCCTCAAAAACAAGGATATGACTACATCCATGGATCTCACTGGCCTTAAAGAAACCATCAAAAAAATGATTGATCTTGGGGATGAGGTTGCTAAGAAGGATCTTAGCCTATTTTTTCTTTTACGTCCTATTCCCTCACTGCTGGGTGTTTTACTGACTAGGTTTCAACTAGCTGTTCCTGCTTGGCTACTGTTGGGGTTTGAAATTTCTTTTTCTTTTGTGGGCTTAATGCTTTTTCTTTTGGTTTTCTATTGTTAAATATTTCAGGTCCCTTCAAAACCTTCTTTTTCTTTAATCCAAAACCTACTATGAAAGGCATCATTTTATGTTATAAATGTGTTGTTTGTTGTTCCCACACATTGATTGTTCTGTAGTGAATTTATTTGAGTCATATCTATTACATAATGTCATTTGTCATCTCTTATTTTTTGACTTCTAAATACATATGTGGTTACTTGGGGGCGTAATATATTTTTCTTTTTGTTTTCTTTTTCCCTTTCCAACCTTTATAATGGCTTATGTATTGTTTTTTTTCCTTGTTTTCCATGAACAATCTCTGTGTGATTTATGTTCCCCCTACCCCCCCCTCATGTTTTTAATTTGCTGAATGTTATTTTTGTATGCATGAGTATGTGTTTGGTCTTGTTTCCAAGAGAGGGTTTGATTGTAGTAAAGGGCTTGATTCAAGTGGTGTGTATCCAAACTATAACAGGCATTGCTTTCCAGGAAATTTTCTAGCCAAGTTGAATGTTCAAAAGACTTTCTTGTTTGTGATAAGTCATGTAAGACTATAACTTCTTATCAATATTTTTTTCCAATTAGTTGCTCCTTCAATAAGAGGATAAATTCCTCTTTGAATTGACCTTTTAACTTTTAGTATGTTCAGTTTTCTATTATATTTTCTTGCTGATGTGTTAGGGAATACAAGTTTGAGAAGCCTATGTATCTATGTCTCCATGCATTTACATATGTGTGAGATTCAATGGTGCATGTCTGCAAGTGGGGGTTCTTGGCTCAACACTTATTTTCAATGATTTGGGGTGTTTTAAACTAGCTACTTCAATGGGTTCCTTTTCCAAACCGCATGTTGCTCATAGAGTCTGTAGCACAATTCTTGAGGTTCTTAATGTTGTTTGTAGCATCTCTGTGCCATATACTTCTTTATTCTTGCTAGCAATGCTTTCAAATTGGCATTTTTTCTAAGGCATTTTTCCCCTTTACTTCTTTCTTTTCTTGAATGCATGTAATTTGACTTTTAAGCTCAGCATAGAAATAGATAGGTTGCAAGTCCTCATAGGGCTGCCAAGTTTATTTTAGCTAGCCTCAACATTTTTAGTAGTAATTTGTGGAGCTGGTGGCCCTATGGCAAATGAATTTTAGTGCTTATAATTTTAGGAGACATTAAAAATAGAATGTTTAAATAAAATCTTAATAATAAATCTTGTAGATAAGATTTTTGAGAAAAAATAGAACATATAAAAAAAGAGGGAAAATGATTTGTGGAACCATGTGTCATTTTTGTCATCGTTGTGTCCTACATTCTATTCTTCGTCACTTGGTACATCATCTTGAGTAATATTTTGATCATCGATATTTTCAGCTTGATGCTCGGGTGCAATGATCTTCTGCTCGAGAGCTCTACATAGTTTTTCGGGTAGAGTGTTAGGTTCCTCATTGTAAGTAAACCTGTTGTAGTCCTATGGTTCTTTTGTGCTCTCCTTTTCATTCTTTTCTGCAAATTCATCTATCTTTACATTTGCACTTTCAACAATTTTGTTAGAGGCTTTATTTAGACACTTATAAGCCTTTATCTTGGTGGAATACCCTAGATAGATACCTTTATCACTCTTGGATTCAAGCTTACCATTTCTATCATCTTTTAAGATATAACATTGACTACAAAAATTTTTGAACTTACATTGGGTGTGTAACCATACCAAAGCTCATATGGTGTCTTTCTTCAAATATGCTCTATTCAATGTGTAAAAAGCAGTACTGACAGCTTCTCTCCAGAAGATTTGGGTGATGCCTTTCTCTATCATCAGTCTCCTTGCACAATCAACTATGGATCTGTTCCTTCTTTCAGCAATTCCATTTTGTTGTGGTGTTCTTGGTGTAGAGACATGTCTTTTGATTCCATTCTCATTACAAAAGTTAGTGAATTAATGTTAAATAAATTCTCCTCCTCTATCTGACATTAAGCATTTCAAATCTTTACCACTTTGTTTCTCAACCATTTCCTTGTACCATTTAAACATCTTAAATGCTTCTGATTTATCTTTTAGAAACATGACTATCATCATTCTAGAGTAATAATCAACAAAGAGAATAAAATATCTATCTCCATAATAACTCTTTGTCCTCATAGGTCCACATAGGTTAGTATGGAATAATTCTAGAATGACATCAGATGTATGGGTTTTTCTTTTGAAACTAGAGTTTTTCATCTTACCTTTTTGACAATTCTTACGCATGATGTTGTCGGGTTTAGTCATCGTCGATAAGCCTCTTACATTTTTCTTTTTGCTAACCTTTATCAAGTTGTCAAAGTTCACATGACACAATCTTTTGTGCCACAACCATATGTCTTCATTTGTAGCAATCAAACAAGTGGTGTCAATATCATTCAGATAGAATATGTTACCTTTTGTCTTCTCACCGGTACCAATCAGATTTCCTAATTTATTGAAGATCCTTGCCTTCTTATTTTCAAATTCTACTTTGTGACCTAATTTATTCAACTGAGAAACATTCAATATATTATAATTCAATCCATTTACCCAATAAGCATTTACACATTTTATCTGGTTATTCAACATTATGGTTCCTCTACCTTCAACTGGACAAGGTGTGTCATTACCCATTCTTACTGAACCACCTTTATAGTATTCAAAAGTCTCAAAAAATTTCTTATCACCAGTCATATGGTGAGTGTAGCCACTATCTATCATCCTGACATCATTTTTACTAGCTTTAGATATGAGTGCAATTTCTATATACCTTTCTTCATCATCATCTGAATCATCTTTTACTGCTACAAACACCATCCCGACGTCTTCCTCAGATTCACTATCAGTGTCATCATATTTGCATTTTTCTAGGTAACTGGCCTTATTTCCTTTGTCCTTGTAGTCCCGGGTATCTCTTCTTTCTGATTGTCAGTAGCTTTTGTAATCACCTCTATCAAACTTCTTTTCAAATGATGTGTCATTACTTTTGCCATCTTTTCTTCTATTAGGACATCTTGTAGCAAAGTGTCCAATCTCTTTATAATTAAAACAAACAAGTGGTAATTTACATTTCTATTTACCTTTGCCTCTCTACATTCTTCTTTCCATAAGTGCTTCAATTTCATCAAGATCTTCTTCTTCACTTTCACTATCACTATCTTTTCTCATCGTGTGTTTATGACTTGATTTACTTATTCTCATAGAAGATTTGAATGCAGACTCTATGTTTGCTAAGACACTATTATAAAAATTGTTCATCTCAAATGAAATTAATCTTCCAATCAAACTATCTAGAATAACATTGCTATTTTATAATACTCTCATTTCTTGTATGGAAGATACTCTAATAGCATAAGTAGGTAGTAAGGTTCATAGATTTTTACTTACCATTGTATCTTCTTCTAGTACACCTCCAACTCCTCGGATAGAATTGACTACCTCTTTGATTCTTGTGCTGTAATGAGTGATTTTTTCACCTTATTTCATTTTGAGATCATCAAACTTTCCTCTAAGGATTTCTGCCTTGGCTCTCAAAACATTCTTGTCACCACCATGTAAAAGTATTACTTTGTCCCACATCTGCTTTGTAGTCTTGCAGGTTTTGACATCTTTGAATTTAGCATTGAAAAGTGAGGAAGCAAACTCTATCATCATGCAATTGTGCTCATGATTCTCTCTCATTTGTTCAACTATTGGTTCTCCTGTGGGCAACACATATTCAGTATCTATGTATTGAGTAACATCATTTCCAATACCTGATAAGTAGAGTCTTATTCTGCTCTCCCATGAAGAAAAATTATCTTTGTTCAACTTGGGCACATTTCATCTATTGATCTTGTGATATTTGGCTTAGGTCTTGAAACCTTCCTTCTAAGAACACAAGCTCTGCTACCAATTGTTTGCAATAAATCAGAGGGGGGGTGTGAATTAGTGACCTTAAAAATTAATCCTTAAAAATTATAACCACAAATTATGCCTCTAGTTATATTCTGTCCTACAAGATGAATTCCTTGAAATAATTATATAAATTTACTGCTTGTCAGATTGTTTTGTAAATCTCTCTTTTGTATGATTACCAATAAGTAGTCAACTATTTACCAAAACATAGTAAATATGCAGAGTATATTCATAAATCAAGAATTGCATATGTGAAATGTAAAACAGTAAAGTAATGAAACATAAACACATAACACATGAATTTTTAACGTGGAAACCCTGTTAGGGAAAAAACCACTAGGACCGGTACCCCAAATTTTCACTCTTCTAAAATAAGCTCTATTAGGAGCCAACGACGTTAAAGTTTACAAACACAATATTAGGTGTGACCTTGTTAGAGGATGTAAAAAATAGTTTTTCACCTAGTATCTGGCATCTAATGCTACCATCCTTGATCAAACTCTCACTTGGCCTATCAATAGGTATCGAGCATATCCACTACTACTTTCATGATGAAAATTTTTGATACTCCTTGGGATGTATCTCAATTACAAAAGAATTTTAAGTCTTTCTTGGTTAAGAGACTTGATACTTCAATTGTTAAACTGAAACATTAATGATCTATTCATACATACAACTTAATTTCATATTTTTTGATAAATTGTAAGTGCATTACCTCTCTGATCAATATAAACAATTATATACCTTTTCTCCATACTGTTCTTCTCTATGATGTTGTCTCACTGTTCGTCGGTGTGTCTACATAATCAAGCTCTTTCTTTAGCTTGATTGATCAGGACTGAATGAAGACTTTCTTCTCCTTCAAATTGTCTTTAACATCTTTCCTCTTCTCTTCTTCACCCCACACACAAATTCATAATGAATTGGGTTTGTCTCTTTATAGACACGATTCACCTTTTCTTGGTTTTCTTGATTCTTGGTGTGATCCACAATTCTCGCCAATTAGATTTATAGAATACTCCAGTTTTAGATTAAAGAGATCTTCTTGCCAACTAGACAAACTAGCTTTAAATCCATTACTTATCCTTGAATTTATCTTGTCGATTAAAATCAATGATAAGTATCAGTTAAGTCTATTTATAGCTCTTGAAAACTAAGCACTTTTTTCATTTCTAAATTCTCTGTTCTGTCGGTCAAAACTTCAGTTAGTCATCGGTGATAACTGAATTTTCCATCAGTGTGACTTCAGTTGTCATCAGGATCTCCATCCTTGTCATTTCCATTGGGCAACACTGTAATTCTGTTTGTCAAGTTACACTGTGTTTTGATTGCTGGGTAACACTGTGACTTAGCTAGTCACTGATGTTGTGCATTTTCTCGTTGGGTAACTACATCGGTGTATACAGTCACTTTGTGAATACTTGACTTATATGCATTACTGAAAGCATAGTCTTTGAATCATCGGTTCTTTGAAGTCTTTGGCAGTACTTCCATGACCATACATATTATATCAAGTTGACATCAATGACAATACAATACATTAACTGATTTAATTTTTTTCATGATCATCAACTTAATATCTTCAAACATTTAATCAGTTACATGTCATCATAATGAATATCATAATTTTGAATGAGTTACGAGGAATGTCAAAGTGAATAGGTAGGGCATAATAATCTAGGTCATTTTATTGGTGAGTTCTTTGGAAAGAGAAAATTCAAAGATAAGTAGGTTTAGGAATTTCTTAGGTTGACATTTTTTTGTCATACAAATTTAACGGTTTATTGGGTACAGTGGAAGGGAAGAGTTCTACACCATGTAATGAATAACAAAATTTTGAATGAGTTTCAAGGAATGTCATAATGAGTAGGTACGGTGCCATAACCTAGGTCAGTTTGTTGATGACCTCTTTTGAAAGTGCAGATTCAAAGATAAGTCAGTTTATAAATTTCTTAGGTTGAAATTTCATTTTCATACAAATTTAAATATTTATTAGGTAACAATGGAAGGCAAGTGTTCTACACGGCGTAATGAATAATGATTCGATAGGGCGCAATAAAATAGGTTGATTTATTTGTGACCACTTTTGAAAATGTAGATTCAGAGATAAGTGAGTTTAATAATTTCTTTGGTTGACATTTCATTGTCATACAAATGTGAAATTTTATTAGGTAATTTTTTTTAATAAGTTAATACATGTCAAGTGAGTAGGTAGGACACAATAAATTAGGCTGATTTATTAGTGAGCTCTTTGAAAAGTGCTAAGTCAGAGATAAGTAGGCTTGAAAAATTCTTAGGTTTACATTTTATTGCTACACAAATTTGAAAAAAAGGATCACAGCATGGGGGAAAAATTTGGAGTGTGTCCACAATTGCTTTCAACATTAAATCTGCAACTTCCACTTCTTTTGCTAACACCCAATCCATGCAAAATCATAAAAAATGGTACTCATACCCATTCTTTCTAATAAGAAAAATAAATTCCCCATGGGATATCTCTCCCTCAAATCCCATACATGTTTCACTCTCTGCCATAAGGGGAGCCAATCAAATTCCACACACATAATGAACAAGAAAGTAAACAAAAAAAAGCATAAAGACTATTACAAAAGCATTGTCTCACATGCATTCAAATAAAAACGTAGGGAGCCAACCTGTATTAGCAATACTAAGGTGGAAATGACTAAATTTGAGCACAATCCTCTCCACAATACTTTCTTCCTTTCTCCATACATAGCAAAAATCAGAACTAGAAAAACACTCCCTTTTCTCCAATTTGCTTTACTTATCCAAAAGTAATCCTCATTTTCTTCCTACCATCTCCTCATTAAAGAGGGATGGTTCAAAGTGTCCCCTAATCCTCTGAGATTTGTTCTTATAAATTATGTGGGACACCAAAAGTGAGGAATGTTGATGGGCTTGACCCATTCTCACACTCCCAAATTTGTTACTTGACAAAAGTGTCATGTATACACTTCCATATAACTATGCTTTTATACCATATTTAGGATCCCTAGTTGGCATGTGTGTGTGTGTGTGTGTGTGTGTGTGTGTGTGTGTGTAGAGATCTATAAAAGGGCTCCCATACCATATTCCTCAAGGGCGTGATGAAATGCACTGTAGAGATCTATGGGGGAGCCTCTTTTCATAAAAGTGCTCTGTCAACACCAGTAAACTACTAACTAAGAAATGAATTTACAAAAATACTCTAATGGACACTAAGAAACTTCTCTCCAAATTAAAATGTATTTTAAGTAGCCTAACTATAAGAATCTAAAACAATATTGAGTGATTCAATCCATTCAAGAACACTAACTATCAAAAAGCATTAATAGTGCACAAGAAGATAGTAACAGAGCGACTTTAGACCATTTGAATTACTTCTCTACCTCAACCAACCTCAAGAAATGTGCCTCCTCATGGTTTTTATGTTTTACCCATGTTTTTAAGTGGTTACAATAAATACCCATCCTCAAATATCGAATGGAATAATTTCTTGTCAATGTTGTAATGCAACTTTGCAAAGTTGCAAATCTTATCATGACAACATTTTGACAACTTTTACAATATTGCCTCTAACATAGATTAATGACCTCTAAAATATATAAAATTATGTATAAAACTCATAGAGGCCATTTTTGGATCAATTCCAAGGTTTCCTAATCCTTATAGGATTTTAGACCAAAATTCTCACTTTTAGGCTTTCTAAAGCACTAAACACTAACAAAGAAAAAAATGTAGACTGGATTGATCCTAGTCAAATCCACCAAGAAACTAACCCACAAGACATTATAAGGTATAATAAAATACTCTTGACTTGGCTAGGGTCACTACAAGACACAACCAAAATATGAAACTAGGAGTTAGCCTACGTGCTCATGCACCATTCTCCCCAAACAAAAATATTTAAATCCACCCTTGGATTGAGCATGTGTTGAAGTCAACTCCCAACTTCTTAAAATATATCTCTTTGATCCAATTAGCCTATACATATCCTTGGCCATGCCACTTCACTAGATTCTCTTTGTAAGCCTTATGTCTTTTCTGTTTGTACACCCTTGGATCAAGTAACTTTTATGCTTTCATGGATGGACTAGAGGTTAATTGCAGGTCCTCCACTTGTTTGATTACTTCAGTAAGACTCTGATGAAGATCAGGAGTAGGTCCATTGTAAAGGACCAAATCTACAACATTGAAGACCAGAGATAATCCAATATCCTCAGGGAGTTCAACTTATTAAGCATTGTTGCCATCTTTAGCCAGAATAGTGCAAGGGCCTAATCTCCTCATCTATAGCTTGTTTGGTACTCCCTTCTACAAATTTTCCTTGTTCAAATGGACCATTATAGGATCCCCCACATGGAATTATATATCCTTCTTTCTTTCATCCATCTTGTACATTATCTTTGTAGTATTCTCTCTCAAAGTCTTTCTCATTGATTCATGTACTGCTTTCATTGAGTGTGCAAAGTCTTATGCATAGCCACTCCCTTTGGCTCCATCCTTTAACTCTTTGAGTTAAAATATCTCTCTAGGATGTAATCCATAAACAACTTCAAATGGACTCCTTCCAGTTGTCATGTTGATTGTATCATTGTAATCATGTTCTGTCTGCCCACAAATTTAGTCCCAACCTTGACCATACTCCTTAGTGAGATAGATTGGTTCCAAATTTTTGCCACAGTATCTTGCAAAAGTGAGTCATGAATTTGGAGTCTCTATCTGAAAATATGCTCAAGGGTAACCCATGGATTATAACAACCTTCTTGAAGAAAATATATGAAATGTTACAAGCATCATGAACAATATTGCAAGGGACAAAATGTGTTATTCTGTTGAATTTGTCTACTATGACATATATGTTGTCATATCCTTTTTTTGTCCTTGGTAATCCTACAACAAAGTCCATGCTCAAGCATTTCAAAGGTCTACTTGGAATGGGGAGAGGTTGGTAAATTCTTGCATTGGAGGATGTGCCCTGGCTTTCTAACACTACACACTTTCTAATATCTAGACTAATTCTTGGCCATAAATAAAACCTCTCCACTAAATCTTGAGTCTCATTGACTCCAAAATAACCACTAAGTGCCCCATTATGCTTCTCTTGAATTAGATTTTCCCTAATTGATCCCCTAGGGACATGTAACTGACTTCTCTTAAACAACAAGTCAATCTGCAATGTATAATCAAAAAAATCTGCATGAAAATGATTCTTATGTTCTTTACATACCTTGTATATCTCTGCAAAGTATTCATCCTCTGCATACAAGTCCTTTGAAACTCTCAATGTCCATGGACTACAATTGTACTTCTTGTGAAAATTATTATGCATAATCACTCCCTTTGGATCCATCCTTTAACTCTCTGAGTTCAAATATCCCTCTAGGAGGTAAACCATAAATAACTTCAAATGGACTCCTTCCAGTTGTCTTGTTGATTATATCATTGTAATCATATTTATCCTACCCTAAAAGTTGGTCCTAAGCTTGACCAAACTACTTAGTGAGACACCTCAATAGGTTCCCTAGACTCCTATTAACTACATCAATTTGACCATCTGTTTGAGGGTGATATGCAGACCCAAAGGACAGATTGGTTCCCAATTTTTTCCACAGTGTCTTCCAAAGGTGACTCATGAATTTGGAGTCTCTGTCTGAAACTATGCTCAAGGGTGACCCATTGATTATAACCACCTCCCTGAAGAAAAGATGTACAATGTGACAAGCATCATGAACAGTATTGCAATGGAAAAAATGCACCATTTTGTTGAATCTATCTATTGTGACATATGTATTGTCATATCCTTGTTTTATCATTGGCAATCCTACAACAAAGTCCATGGCTCAAGCATTCCCAAGGTCTACTTGAAATGGGGAGAGGTTGGTAAAGGCCTACATTGGAGGATGTTCCCTTGGATTTTTGACACACTACACAACACTCCACATACTTTCTAATTTCTATACTCATTCTTGGCCAAAAATAAAACCTTTTCACTAACTCTTGAGTCTTATTAACTCCAAAGTGACCACTAAGTGCCCCATTATGCTTCTCTTGAATCACATTTTTACTAATTAATCCCCGATAGACACATAACTGTATTCCCTTAAATAATAAGTCACTCTTCATTGTATAATCAGAAAAATCTCCGTGAAAATGATTCTTATGTTCTTTACATACCTTTTATATCTCTGCAAAGTCTTCATCCTCTACATACAAGTCCTTGAAATTCTCAATTCCCATGCTCTGCAATTGCATTTCTTGTACTGTCAGAAGTCTCCTACTAAGTGCATCAGTGACTTTGTTCTGCAATCCCTTCTTATGCTTGATGTTGAGGGTATAATCCTGCAAGTACTTCACCCATTTCATTTTTTTGTGATTGAGCTTGTCTTGGGATTTCAAAAAACTAAGTGCTTGGTTGTTTGAATACACCAAAAATTATTTAGGAAGCAAATAGTGATGCCACTTCCTTAATGGTTGGACTAGATAATACATCTCTAAGTAATAGGAAGATTACTTCCTCTTTGCATCATTAGTCTTCTCACTATGAAAAGTCACCGACCTTCCTTCTTGGCTCAAAATAGCCCCTATAGCAACATTGCTAGCATCACACTCAACTGTGAAGAGTCTCTCAAAACTTGGGAGAGTTAAGATAGGTTGAGTGGAAATATTCTTCTTCAACAATTCAAATCCCTAGTTAGATTTATCATTCCACACAAATTTGATATTCATCCCACCTTTTATGCCATCTAACATGGGAGCATAGATAGCACTAAACTACTTAATGAATTTCATATAGTATTGAGCTAAGCCATGAAATCTTCTCACCTGTGTTGTAGTTTTGGGGGTAGGCCAATTGATTATGGCTTCTACCTTGCTTGGATAAATCTTAAGATTCCCTTGAGACAATAAAAAACCAAGGTACACTAGCTCCTACTTTAACAACTCACACTTATCGAGATTGATCATTATAATTTCTCCATGAAGTCTCTTAAACACAATTTGTAGATGCCTTAAATGTTCTTCTTTAGTATTACTAAAGATTAGGATATCATCCAAATATACTACAATAAATATACCAATGTAGTATTTAAGAACTTTGTTCATGAGTCTCATGAATGTGGATGGGGCAATTGATAGCCCAAATGGCATTACAAGCCATTCATAGAAACCTTACATGGTTTTGAAGACATTCTTCCATTCATCTACCTCCTCAACCCTAATTTGATGATAACCACTCTTTAGGTCAATCTTAATAAATCACTTTGCCCCTCCTAAATAGTCCATTATTTCTTCTATCCTAGGAATAGGGAACCTATACCTAACGATGATTCTATTGATGGCTCTAGAAACATTTCATAGCCTCCAATTTCCTCCCTTTTTGGGTGCTAGGATAGTGGGAACAACACATGGGCTTATACTTTTTCTAATAAGGCCTTGGTTTAGGAGTTCTTGGATTTTCTTGGAAATTTCCTCATTTTGTTGAGGGCTCATCTTATAAGAATGTTTATTAGGTAGGGTAGCTCCAGGAATGAAGTTTATTTTGTGGCTAATAGCTCTCTTAGTGGGTGGGATAACTAGTTTTCCATCACTTACAATGTCTTTGTATTCCTTTAGCAATTCTTGCACTTCTATAGGAATCTTTGTCTTCTTTACTATCTTATTTGAATCTTCTTCCTTTGGCTTGAAAACCAAACTATATCGTACTCCCTCTCCTTCTTCTAGAGCTTCTAAGAACTCTTTTTCACTAACCAAGAGAACATTAGGGCCTGCGGGCTTCACTTCTCCTTCTTCTAGTAGTAACATGATTTTGAAAGTCACACCATCTTTCTTGAAAGAATATGCATTATTGGCTCCATCATGCTTGGTTTTTTATTCAAATTTATCTGGCCTTCCTCATAAGAGGTGATAGGTATCCATTGGTAGGACATCACATAGTACCTTATCTTTGTACCTTCCAATAGAGAACTCCACCCATGCTTGTTCATTCATAAGGACATCTTGTCCTTTGTTCAACCAACTAACCTTGTATGGATTTCTATGTGGAATCCTCTTCATTTTAAGGTTGCTAACTACCTTCTCTAACACAATATTGTTAGTAGACCCTGATTCTATCATTACTTTACACACTTTACCCATCATTTTTCATTTCACTCTGAATAGTGACCTTCTCTAGCTTAGTTCATCCCTCACTGGTTCCTTAATAAATGTTCTTCTTATCATCATATTTTCTCCCTCTTCTGACTCTAGGGCTACTTCAAGGAATTTTTTACCACCACAAGATTCTTCTTGAACAAAATTTACTCTTTTTTAAATCCCTTGGGAAGTAGATCCTTTCTCTAGACACCTATAGGAATGGTGTACCATTTGGTTGGAATAATAGCACTTCATTGTTGAAAAGTAGGAACCCCTTCCTTGGTTATTATTCCTTCCTCTCCAATCAATATTAGATACTCTTCCTCTATTAAAGCATCCTCTATTTGAGCTTCCCTCTTGTGGTACAGATGGCTTAGTCTCTCCTTGAGTTTTTGATTTTGAACTTCTACCACCATTTCCACCTCTTTGCTCTCTGCCATCTCTTCCTCTTCCTCTGCCTCTGGTATTGCTTGACTCTTATTTCCTTTTAAACTTTTCTTCCACCTTAACTGCAAGTTGGTGGCACCTTTGAACTATGGTAGGAGTTAGTAGACTCAATTCATCTTGAATAGTCCACCTTAAACCATTGAGGTATCTAGCTACCTTCACACTTTCATCTTCTGTAACTCTTGACCTCATGCACAACCTCTGAAAGTCCTCAGTGTAATCTTCTGGCACATATGCCTCTCTGATTTTATAATCTTTTGCACATATGCCTCTTTGATTTTAGCTACCATTGCTTTCCAAGTGGCTATGGGTTTCTTTCCTTCTTTCTCCCTATCATCTTAGATAAATTTTCACCAAGTGAGTGCAGACCCTCTAAGTTTTGCTTTCGCCACTTTTACCTTTCGGCCTTCAGTTATCCCATCACACTCAAAATAGTTTTCAAGTCCTTCAATCCTATCTAGGACTACCTCTGGTTCCATTTTTCCAGTAAACTTTGGGATTCCTTCCAATGCCTTTCCACTTAATTATTTTAATGCCTTCAAGAAGGGTTCTTCGATGATGATAGGGTTTGGTTCAGGGACCTCCTCATCTCTGACCTTCTCTTTACAACTTCCTCCAACTTTATCCTTGACTTCCTCAGTCTTCTCTTCCACTTGGTCAAATTTTTTTCTCTAATTGGGCCAATCTATCACCAACCTATTCTCTCTTTATTTCTCATCCAATTTTTTTTCAAATTCTACATTTTTCACCATTGTAGACTCTCCTACTGACTCTTCTGATACCAATCTAATAGAAACTCCCAAGTGTGCTTGCACAAGCCTACTAGGACTGTAAATGTTCCTAATTTTCCCAAGACCCTTACCTTTCTTCTAGGATCTTCCAATTCCTTATGTAACTAGTTTAGGATTTCTACAACACCTCTCTAAGAGATGACATCCATTGTGCTTCACTTAGGGGTAACTATCAACAAGTTTCACTTCTCTTGTTTAATCCTTCTTGGATGACTCCAAGTGCCTTTTGGTCTCCTTTCCTTAACAAGTGCTTGAAGGTGAAAGAATCCATTTTTGTAAAAATTATTGAACTTCAATTGATCCCATTCCCCATAGGGTATCATGACTTTCTCAAACGATTTGAAGACTCTTAGTGAATTTTTTCTTTTAGGCCTAATACTCCTTCTAGCCCTAATTGACTAGTTTTTCCCACTTCATTCAAAATTTTCACAAACAATCCCCAAAACAAAATGTGATATTATGATACCCTTTTCCAAGAAATGAGAGAAATTTTATGTGTTAGAGTTCCAAGGTCTTTGTATAGTGGATTCCTAGAATTAAGGGCAACTAGAGCTAATTGGGCTATTCTAGTTTAGTCTAGTAACTTCTGCTTGAAGATGTACCAAAATGGATTGGGAAAGGCCTAAGATTCTTGGGAGGTGTCTATATATCTTCAATTATTACAAAACCATGCTTGGTTTCACTCTGCAAATCATACCCCTGCATTCAAACACCATTAGTTTTCTTGACAAACACCTAATTGGATGCGCTGGAGTAGCCTAGGACTTTTCATTAAAAATAGTTGAATTACATCTCTGAGATCCTCCATTGTTATTTACACTATAAAAGTTCTCCCCTACCCTTTTCCTCAATATCATGATGAAATGCACAGTAGAGATCTATGGGGGAGCCATTTTTCAAAAAAATGCTCTGTCAACATCGGTAAACTACTAAATAAGAAATGAATTTACAAAACTACTCCAATGGACACTAAGAAACTTCTCTCCAAAGAAAAATGTATTGTAACTATCTTAAATACAATAATCCAATACAAGATTGAGTGATTCAATCCATTCAAGAACACTAACTATCAAAAAGCATTAACAATGCACAAGAAAACAGTAACAGAGCAACTTCAGACCATTTGAATTACTTCTCCACCTAAGATAACCTCAAAAAATGGGAATCCTCATGTTTTTTATGGTTTCCCCATGTGTTTATGTCATTAAAATAACTAGCCATCCTCAAACATCGAAAGGAAATTTCTTGTCAATGTTGTCATGCAACTTTGCAAAGTTGCAAATGTTGTCATGTCAACATTTTGACAACTTTTATAATATTGCCTCTAACATAGATTAATGACCTCTAACCTATATCAAATGATTTAGAAACATCATAGAGGCTATGTAGGCTCAATTCCAAGTTTCCTAAGCCTTATAGGCTTTTATACGCAAATTCCCACTTTTAGGCTTTCTAAAGCACTAAACACTAACAAAGCAAAAACAAGTAGAGTGGATTGATTATAGTAAAATCCACCTAGGAACTAACTCAGAAGACCTTCTAAGGTCCAAGAAAATACTCTTGACTTGGCTAGGGTCAGTACAAGCCACAACCAAAACATGAAAATAGGATTTAGCCTAGGTGCTCCTGCACCAATTAGTACTTTTGCTAATGTTAATTAAGTATCAAATAATAATGATTCAATTATTTGTATATGATTAGTGTTATTATAATTTATGTCAATATTGATAAAATATATTATTAAAAAATATTAAATATCAATTATAAATTTGTTGTTAATTATTAAAATATTTTAAATATAACCAAAAAAAAAAGTTTCTAATAATATTTATCCTTTAAACTCTAAACATAAGAAAATAAGAGATTGGATCAATAATAAAATATATATTATTTTCACTCTGATATAATATTTTATTTAAATACCATTTAGAAACTTAAATATAAAATAAATTTTGTATTTAAAAGAAAACCTAAAAGAAAGTTTGTTTTAATAAAAGAATGAATAATTAAATAGAAAGGGAATCTTATTCTTATAAGATTTAGGTTTTATACACGGAAAGAATTCTAAGACAAGACATATGATTTTTTTTTTTGAGGTTAGGGATAGATGGGAATTTTTTTTATGGAAAATCTATCATATCTTAGGAAAAAGAAAATAAATCTCTACATAGATGCTTGGACAACAAGGCGTAGGAATAAAGAAAACACTAAATTAGAATTAGAATGGGAAAGAAAGAGGGCCACAAGAAACGAAAAAAATGCATGCATGTAACTAATATGATTTTTTTTTGAAACCTCTAAACCACCCTTTCTATTTTAGGGTATTACTTGCGTTTATAAAATGCAGTCAGCAAGGGAAGTTTTTGGCTTTATCCTTGCCAATTGCATTTGCTTGAAAGTTTCAAAAAGGCCTTATCAACAAAAAAAATGATGGCAGTAAGGTGTTCATGGTTTTTTAAAGAAGATGATTGGAATCTTGAAGGGGCCAAAAAGAGCCTTCCTTGCCTATGATTTCTGTTATGTTGTCTATGAATTTGAATACATCACCAATGAGGATTTCCAAAAGAGCTAGATCTTCTTCATTGCAGTGAAAGAAAATAGCTTGGAGACCGTCTTTGCATTCACAAATCTTGGGAGCGTAGATGGAGTTTTTTATTTGTGTTCTACATGAATACCTATTTGCAATTAGAGGTACATATTCAAATCCATATTCTAGTTAAGAAACTTCTTTACACAATAAATAATAGGGTCCTTGGAATGGTGTTTGCTTTAATTCTTCTTTTCTAAAATGGCCATAGACTCAAGACGTCATCTATCACTACCCTCTGCCATAGAAATTGACTTCATGCTTTGCATTTTAACCTACTATGGAAGGGATGAGGACAATGTAAACATGTGAAGTCCGTACTATGGAAGGGATGGGGAAAATGTAAACATATGAAGTCCCGACAATAGAACACTATGGTTTCTGCTCTTTTTAAGAAATTGGATGATAATATTGTCATGCTGAAAAAAAAAATCTCTAGATTAGTTATGAGGGTATGTGGACCTCGATGGAGAATCTCGATTTCATGGTTAGCATGTTGTATGGGGATAACCCCAATAAAGCCACTGTTATTGTTGAAGATAATTTTGAGGATATCACTACCATTCTTTCTAGACCGGAAAAAAGGACTCACATCAGCCTCAAAAACAAGGATACGACTACATCTAGGGATCTCACTGGCCTTAAAGAAACCATCAAAAAGATGATTGATCTTGTGGATGAGGTGGCTAAGAAGGATCTTATCCTATTATGTCTTTTACGTCCTATTCCCTCACTATTGGGTGTTTTACTGACTAGGTTTCAACTAGTTGTTCCTACTTGGTGACTATTGTGGTTTGAAATTTGTTTTGCTTTTGTGGGATTAATGCTCTTTCTTTTGGTTTTCTATTGTTAAATGTTTTAGGTCCCTTCAAAACCTTCTTTTTCTTTAATCCAAAACCTACTATGAAAGGGGTCATTTTATATTATACTTGTGTGTTGTTTATTGTTCCCATACATTGATTGTTCTGTAGTGAATTTATTTACATCATATCCATTACATAATGTCATTTGTCATCTATCCATTTTCAACTGTTGACTACATATGTGTTTACTTGGGGGTGTAATATCTATTTCTTTTTCTTTTATTTTTCCCTTGTCAACCTTTATAATGGCTCATGCATTGTTTTCTTTCCTCGTTTTGTATGCACATTATCTATGTGATTTATGTTCCCCCTGCCCCCCCCCTCATGTTTTTAATTCGCCTAATGTTATTCTTCATATGCATGAGTATGTGTTTGGTCTTCTTTCCAAGAGAGGGTTTGATTGTAGTGAAGGGCTTGATTCAAGTGGTGTGTGTCCAAACCGTAATAGGCATTTCTTTCTAGGAAATTTTCCAGCCAAGTTGAATGTTTAAAAGAATTTCTTATTTGTGATAAGTCATGTAAGACTATAAATTCTTATCAATATTTTGTGCCAATGAGTCGATCCTTCGATAAGAGGATAAATTCCTCTTTGAATTGACCTTTTAACTTTTACCATGTTCAGTTTTCTATTATATTTTCTTGCTGATGTGTTAGAGAATACAAGTTTGAGCAGCCTATGTATCTATGTCTCCATGCGCTTACATATGTGTGAGATTCAACAGTGCATGTTTGCAAGTGGGGGTTCTTGGCTCTACACTTATTTTAAATGATTTGGGGCATTTTAAACCAGATACTTCAATGGGTTCCTTTTCCAAATGAGCATTGCTGCTCATAGAATCTGTAGCATAAGTCTTGAGGTTCTTAATGTTGTTTGTGGCATCTTTGTACCATATGGTTCTTTATTCTCTCTAGCAATGATTTTGAATTGGCATTTTTTCTCAGGCATTGTTCCCCTTTACTTCTTTCTTTGAATGGTTTTTTATAGTGATGAATTTTATTGATTTCCTTGAATGCATGTAATTTGACTTTTAAGCCCAGCATAGACTTAGATAGGTTGCAGGTCTGCCAAGTTTATTTTAGCTACCCTCAACATCTTTAGAGGTAATTTGTGGAGTTGGTGGCCCTATGGAAAATGAATTTTAGTGCTTATTGTTTTAGGAGACAAAAAATAAAATATTAATAATAAATTTTGTAAATAAGATTTTTGAGAAAAAATAGGAGATATAAAAAAGAGGGAAAATGATTTGTGGAGCCATGTGTCATTTTTGTCAATAAGCAGCCACTGCTTATTTCAACCCCCTTTTATCAATGCTTATTTTTAAGTTTTAAGTTGTGAGTCCTTCACTAAATTAGGGATACGTTCCAAATTATCATTTTCCTTTGATTTGAAAATGACATGGGGACACTGCAACTGCTTAATTTAAAGCACAAATTGCACTTAAGCAGCCACATGGGGACATGCGGTAAATGGTTACAGATTGTATTTTATCACTAAGAATGATGCATTGTGTGCTAAGTGGTTTTATGAATGTTGTGAGTAAAATAGTGTAAAATGATTAATTTTGTTAAGTAAGTTTTAAGATCAATTTGAACGAGAATGTATCAATATCTTAAAAAAACATATTAGAAAACTAATTACAATGTTGGAAAATCTCAGAAATAATAAGTAGGGATTATATTAATCTGTTAAAAATCATGTATTCTTAATTATTTTTTCATGTGGGGAAAAATGCCAATAAGATTGTGTTAGTTTATACATATTCATGTTATAAGCATGCTTGGAAATAATAGGTAAATAGATTATTTACAATTATTCATTTATTTATTTTACTAATTATTAGTGTTGATATTTAAAATTTATTAATTTTCAATACATAGTAAAGTTGTAATTAATTATTAAATAGTTTAAAAAAATGAATTTAAAGAAACTATTTTGTATTTTAGTATTTATCGGCATTCCTTAGCTTAGACCAAGATTTAGCTAATAATATTTTAGAATTATATATTAAAGTATCTACACTCAGTTTTAATTTCATGATCACACTTCTTTGTTATGTGAACATTTTATTATTAATTTTGGTTATTATGTAATTGTGTTGATTAAATTTTTGGGTTTGATGTTTGGAGTTTTTTCCCTAATTACCAGAGGTTTGGGAATTTTCTTTGATATAATAATTGAGTTCCCTTTTAGTGTAATCATTTCTTAATTATGGACGTTGATTTTATCTAGTTTATGTCAACATTGTGGTTTGGGAACTTATTGTAGAATTTAAGTTGCATGAGGTTTTCATTTTCTTCCTTGACATATTATTGATGGTTTATGGAGGGTGAGTGTTTCCTTAAGGATAGAGTGGATCCACTATATTATATAATGCAATGAGTTCATTGGTAATGAGAACTTTAAAATATGAGTTTGTATTGGAACCAAGGAGGGTTCTTATGAGACTCCATACCTATTGTGTATATGATGGATTTATTGATTTCCATATAGAGGTTGGATAGAGGCGGATCTTGATGTGAATTATGTTATTCCTTTCTTTATGCTCTAGAGTCTTCTCTTAAGTTTTCATTGTAATTGATGAATCTATGAGGTCTTATTTTTTGTTATTCGATTTGGAAAGCTCTTTTTGTTAATGGTATGAAAAGATAGAATAAAAATTATTATATATATAAATAAAAGAAAAACATTTTAATAATTAAATTTTAAACATATTGATGTTCATTCCATTGTGTGAGGTTAATTCTATTGAGGTTAGGGATATTTTACTCCCAATGCTAATTGACCAGGTGACAATTTTGGACATTCATTTAAATTAATATAGACTCCTCTATCTTTTTCAGATTTTATAATATCTACTTGATACAAATTAGAGTTTTATCTATTTTGGGTAAAATGTTTGAATAATAAGTTATTATATTAAGAATTGGTTGTAGGTTTATAAAATGCTTCTTCAAATGCTTTACCTTTTAAACCAATGCTTAAGAATTGGTTGTAGGTTGTAGTAAACCTAGAAATAACTCCCCACCATCAATTTATACAATTCTGACTCAAAAACAATTTCAGTTAAAATTATCATTTCAAATAAGGTTACCAATATAGTTATGACATTTCACAATAACCAAACCAACTATACCTTAACCAAAATTTAACATAAGAGTCATATGCACATTATCAATAACAATAATTTCAAACATGCAATAATGAATTATTTAGATGTTCAGATTACTACAACAAATAAGGTTTTGTCCCTTTAATTTTTTTATTAACAAGTTATGTACTCAAAATTTCAGCTACTAATGCAAATTAAGTCTTTGTTATTAAAAACTCATGAAGCAAAACTACAACTACTAATGAACCTATAAAAGTCTTTGTAATATAAATTAAACTAGAGTTTATTCTTTGAACATAATTCTCACTTACAATTTACAATTGTTTAACCTTTCCTATTAAAAATCAAATTAAGAGACAACTATATTTGTATAAAAAACAATGAAAAATGTTTATAGACGAAAACATTTTTGACAACTAATAAAAATTAAAACTAGTTACACAACTTAAGGAAAGTACTGACCACTACGTGACACTTGTTTATTTTATTTCCTAACTTTGTGGAAGAAGAGAAGCTTGGAAAATTCCCCTGGTTTAACCAAAAAGCGTAAGGGTAGATTAAAAAAGAAGAGGCAGACCTACTTGTAGATGGGCTAGGAGTTTTGATGGGCTGTTGTTGTAGACTAGATGTCATCTACGACTGTTGTTGTAGAGTTGTGAATGGGCTACGAGTTTTTATGAGTTGTTGTGGTAGACTAGATGTCATATACAACTATTGTAATGGACCTTGTTTTGAATGAATTTTTTTGGCTTCCTTTTTTCATGGCTTCCCAGCCAGTAATTAGGTTCTCAAGAATGTACCTACCCTTGATGAAGCTAGTTTGGGAGGCACCAATCACCTTAGGTAAAATACTCACTAGTCTAAGAGCCATAACTTTAGCCAATATTTTATACGAGACATTGAGAAGAGTTATGGGTTGCCAATTCTTAATAAGTGCCTTATCACCATCTTTGGGGATAAGCTTAATGATGCCCCTATTGATAGTAGAACCAAGAGAGCCATTAACAAGGGCTTCCACATAGATATTTTGAAGGTCTTGTGCAATCCAACTAATGTTAGCCTTGTAAAATTCCACAAGTAGACCATCAGGGCCAAGGACCTTATCATTGTGAAGAGAGTTAATAGTCATTTGGATTTCCTCAAGGGAGATGTCTTTGGAAAGAAGAGTAGCATCAGTATTAGAAGTTTTGTTAGGAATAAGGGGAATGTACTTGTTTCTCATGTTTTCAGCCTCAACAGAATCCTCTGAGGTAAAAAGATTCTTGTAATAGTCAGCAAAGGCAGTCTTGAGGATATCAGGGTCAGAGATATCAAGATTATCCACAAGGATCCTGCTTATAGTTTCATTAGCTTTCTTATGCTTAATAAGGTTAAAGAATAATTTGGAGACCCGGTCACCATTTTAAACCCAATGAGAACGGGAACTAATCCTCTCAACCCTGATCTTGACATGTTAATGTTTCCTGAGGGCATCTCAGGTAGAAAAAACATGAGAAGCAAGGTTAACATTGGAAGGACAAGTCTACAATTTAGTTTAAGCTTCCTATAAGTCAAAGGAGAGAGATTTATCAGTGAATCTATAGTCTTTGGCTCTCTTTTGGCCAATGGTTTTTAACAGGATTTTCCAAGCCAGTAGGTTCATATCCCACTTGTTGGAATTAGAAGCAGAGGGAGCATTGAGATGGTTGATGTGGTGGATGATGGAAATGGAATCCAACACATCCTCATCATTCAGAAGACTAGTATTTAAAATAAACTTATCACTAAATCTTCTAATAAGAACAGGGGAGTTGGTAAAGCGGATGCAAGCAGAGATGGGGTGGTGATTAGAGAGAGTGGTAGAGGTAACAAGGAAAAAAATTCCCTTGGTATCAGGGAGGAAGGAGAAGAAGTTTTTATTGCCATAGAACCGGTCAAGCCTAGAGTAGATCCTAGAGGAGCCTTGCTAAAAATTGCACCAGGTGTGCCAAATACCAGGATTAGTATCCTTATTATCCTTGAGGGGGTCAAAAAGGTTATTAATATTCTTCATCTTGCTCCAATGAACTTTCTCTTGATCTTTCCAACTAAATGGGAGACCACCAAGTTTTTCATCCTGAGATTCAATCATATTGAAATTTCCACCCAAAATCCAAGGGATGGTAGGTAGAGCCACCACCCAATCCCATAAGATCGATCTCTCTTTATGGTTGTTCAAAGAATAAACAGAGCAATGCCAAAGGAAGAATTATTAAAGTTAATGGAGATCCAAACAGCTCTTTGGCATGGAAAAATGCCATAACTAGAGATATATTTTCCCCATTTGGGTTTCACAAGAATGACCATGCCTCCTCTGCCTCTGGGGTGATCGGTGTGGAACTTAAGGGCATCTTTCCAAAGGTAGGAAAGATTCATTTCCACCAAAAAACCAACAACTTTAATTTCTTGAAGCATTATAAAATCAATGGATTTGAAACTATTAATATAACGTTTAACAACAAATTTTTCTGTCTAGGGACTCGAGTCCTCTAATGTTCCAGGAAATACAATTCATGATATAAAAATCAAGGTAGTAGAACACTAGTTTGACTTCTCCGTATTAGGAGATAGGTTATCTAGAGAGGAGCTACCTATTTTTTTGCTAGAAGTGCTCTTATTTTTTTCTCCTACTAGTCTCCCATGTCGCTTATTGGTAAGGGGGATGCCTTTGTTATCATCATCTAAGTCAGAATTAGCAAGGGAATAGGGGTCGACGTCCATTGCTTGCTTAATTAGGGGGGGGACCAAAAGTAGAGGAAGGGGCCGACAAGGAGGCTGGAATAATCTCCAATGAGTAGTCATCTCCAAGTTCCCTGAACACCTTGGGAGGGAGGAGTGTAGAGAAGATTGAAGAAGTGGGGATAATCTGAGAATAAAGTAGAGTAGGCATACCAACTCTAGAGGGCAGAGGATTGGGGTCACAGATGGGGGTGTCGAGGGGAGAGCAGCCAATTCTAGGGGCACATCTCCTATGCTTCTTGGAGACCATTTGAAATCCAAAATCAATTCTCGACATGCTCTCCACAATAGGGGAAGCCGAGAAGGAGATCAGGGTCGGGTTGGATGGGAGGGATGGTGAAAAGGGGATCTGCTCAATAGATGGATCAATAGGCATAATTGCTTGTGAAGAAACAGAGGTGTTTTTAAAACTAGGGAGCTCAGGGGTGGAAGATTTATCAGTCTGAGGGTTTTTAGTAGTAGTCGGTTTCTTCTTAATAATGAGGCAATCTTTTCTAAGATGCCCTTCCTTTTGACAGAGGAAGCAAGCATTCAAGCCACCCAGGATTTTGATGGGGTAGGTAAAATTGTCTTCCATGATATTAATGCCCAAGTTAGGAGGGATTTCTTTCCCAGGATTAAGCGATATAAGTACTCTCACCTCCATATGAGGGATTAATTAAACAGTTTCATCCATTCTGACAACTCTTCCCAAGGATTCCAACAATTGAGGAAGAAAACACCAAAGGAAACGAGGGATATTTTTAACCACAATCCATCGAGGTGCAGAGAGGGAAATGAATTCCTCATGTGCAACCTCATGAGTCCAAGCTAGGGCTCAAAATGAAGAGTTTCCTACATTCCAGTATTGTTTCTTAAGAACCACTACCTGGGATTCATTATTCACAAAGAAAATCACAAATAACCCTTTCTAGATTTGATGACAAAATGAGATATGGAATTCAAGCTTTAAGTTCCAATAGTTGTGGAACCAATCATCCAAAAACTTCCTTGGTGGGCACTTCTCAATTTCAATAGCAGAAAATAAAATCACAGTATTTCTTAACCTATTCTTTTCCTTAATGATTTCAGCAAGCATTTCAAAATTGGGAGCAATGGAAAAGGGCATCAAAATAGTCCCAGAGCTCTTACTGTGTTTGATGGTGGTATTCCTAGTGGTGAGGTTAAACTTCACATTAGCATTAATGGAGTCTCTTGTATTGGCCACTACTTTAGAGAAGGATTTAGGTTTAGAAACACTATCAAAGCTAGGTTTATCAGCATTACTGGTAGAGGTATTATGACCAGATTTACTAGCATTGGTAGTTGCAGGTATGGTGGGTACGACCTCTGTCGAAGGGCAGAGGACAGAATTTTGAGTTGATTTCATATTAATAACATTGAAAGGGCTAACAAGAAGGATCACACCTATCATGTTTCCAATTCCATAGGAGCCCAACTGTCTACCACCATCCAGGGAGAAGCCATTGTGATCTTTTAATTTCACTGAGTCTTCTTCACTAATTCGCAACATCAAAATCTCGAGCCAAATACATGTTTCAAAACCAAGAAAAAAGGAAGCCAAAAAAATAAATGGGTAACTATTATGGGGAGTGGGGAGAAAGCTATTACCAAGTTTAGGCAGCAATAGAGCTAGTGATTTATCTCTATCTAATTCCTTTTTAAAATATATTAGAAGATGCACCATAACTATAGGTTTAAGAGGAATTGTACATATTTCAAATAGAAGAATATATCAAAGAACATAAAAGTTTAACTTGAATTTACTTGTGACCATTTATCTTTTTACTCTCTCTAACTACATTCATTTGGTTTTTTAAGTGTTGCTAAAGCCTATTTGATGCAGGAGCATCCTTGGGTCATTGGGAATCTTGCATCACCCAAAAATATTTGTCTTTTGTTTATTTGTTGTTCTGTTTCAGTTGGGCCACTTATGTGTTTTAGGTAGTGATCAATCCAATTGGCTCATTTTCTTATGTGATCATGTTCATGAACTCTAGACATCATGGAGAACCTTTATCTAGCTTGGCATCATGTTTCATTCTTTCTTGGAGAAGATATCCTAAGATTGGTCTGGTCCTATATTGTTCTTCTTGTTTTAACGACTAGGTTGGTATATATTGGCTTGTGATGGCATTTCACGATTGTCATTACTAATTGGTGGATCATTTGATCATTGTATGTTCATGGTCGACTTCCTTGTGTGATCATGCTTCATTCCATATCTATTTGGAGGTGTTCTTATGGATTTAGGTCCTGTAAGATGAAAAATATGGATAGGGTTTAGAACAATGTTGGTTTTCTCATAAAAGTGACCCTATGCACATAATAACCACTTTAAATTTAATTGTTATTTATTAGGGGTGTAAATCCAGAAATGATTGTAGAGGAAAATGAAATAAAATACTTACCTCTAAAAAAGAACCTGCTGAAAACCCTATCAAACTATCTCTGAAGTTGTTGATTTGCAAGAGCCTGAACCAAAACTACGAGATCTACAAAACCCAAAAATATTTTT
The DNA here is from genome assembly GCA_018584345.1 of Thuja plicata. Taxonomy (NCBI): domain Eukaryota; kingdom Viridiplantae; phylum Streptophyta; class Pinopsida; order Cupressales; family Cupressaceae; genus Thuja; species Thuja plicata. Next base: position 281,036 of record MU223972.1, on the reverse strand, counting down.
GTTTTCTGAGAAAGGTTAATTTTGACCTAGTTGAGAATGTCAACCTTGACCCAAAATTTCCCATTCTGACCTAGGTCAGGGGTGAGGTTGAACTTGACCTAGGTTAGGGACGACCTTGGCTCAGAAAAGTTGACCTTGACCCACAAAATTTGACCTTGACTAGCACAGGTCTGATGGAAAATTTGTTCACGAATCCCTAAAGTTTACCAAAAAGGGTATCCAGATCTGCACTCCATTCTACTATCCTGAACCTGTACCTACAAGAAAAATGGGTTGTTTTTTGGGGGGAGGGGTTTGACTTGATCATACCTCGGCTTTGGAATTAACCTTATAATCGAATTGAAATTACATAAGTAAACAAAGTAAATAAACAAATTCACCTTGCTTGTATAGAATCCCTTGTGGTGTATTTGAATCCTTGGTTCCACAAGTATGTATGTACCTATATCATCTTAAAATGGAAGCACTTCCATTTGAATGAGTTTAGCACCCTCATTTAGTATGTTTGCATAACAGATTTGCATTTTTTACATGTTTAGGTGAGATTAGGGTTAGGATCTTATGGATCCTCCTAGATTTTTCCTCTCCATGGCTCTTATTTATAGGTAGGATCTATGTATTGGTCCTCCTAGGCCTCAGCTTACTCTCTCTCTATGCCTTTTAGTCCTTCTTAACATTTTGACTCATTCCCCCACCTTCCTAGGTCCCTGATTGACCTGGGAGCCTTTCTGTCACATCCTGCTGACCTGCCTGAAATCTTAGGATAGGGCCGAGGTTGACCCTATCCTAGTTCAAGGCCAAGGTAAACCCTATCCTAGGATAGGGCCAAGGTCGACCCTATCCCCTAACAGTTGTTGGTTCCCATTTCTAGATCTGGAGCTTATCGGGGTCTGAAACTTGAAGTAGGTCCCTGGGTTCGGATGCGGAAGTGTTTTCTCTGATATTCAAGTTATTATGTTCCCTCCTTGGTTGGCGATTTTGATTGGACCATGATTCAAGGTGAGATTTGGATTTGGATCCATTGCATTTCCCTAGGAGACCTATATTGAAATCTCTATATAAACACTCTCTTTTGCCTTCATTTGATCATGAAATGAAATGAAACACGAAATTGGGAGATTACATGACGGAATGATGAGGCAAGCAAGTAAGAGGATGATATAGAAGGACAAGATAGGAGGAAATATCATCATCTTCAATCAAAATCATTCTTCAAAGACAATTTATTGTGGATCTTCATTGAAGAAAGAAGACTTTCTTTCTAGATCTATCATCTTCAACGTTCAAGCATTCAAAGGACATTATCATGGGGTAGCAATTACGGATTGTGAGTAGATAGGAATACTATAGCCTTGGGGGCTTGGTATGATTTCTTTATCATATTCAAATCTATGCATTGCTTTCTCATTTCCATGTTATGTTAGGATTGTTAATCTAGAAGATTAGATCTTGATATTCCATGTTCAAAAGACTCTTTCCAAAGAGCAACACACACACAATATACATTCTATATACTCAGCTATTTGTGGAGGTGGAAAACACCAAAATGGGGATTTGACTAAGGCAAAACCCTATATAGCCACCCCAAAACCCCTTTTTTAGATATTTGCAGGTACAGGACAGAGGATCTGAGGCCAGACCTGGATACCCTTTTCGGATTTCTTTCAGACTGTGTGAACAGGGACACTTTTGGATCTATGCAGACAACATTGAAAAAGTGGTATAGGGTCAACCTTTTTCATAAGTCAACATCAGAACAGAAAAAGATTTATGGTTTTTGTCTATCTCTGTGCTCCCGTTCAGTATCATCTGTCAGCATCTCCAGAAACAGTCTACAGAACTCAGAAAATGAGTTTTTTCTAGATCTGCTATGTCATGAGGTAGGAATCTTATCACATCATTCTTTACATGCTCTTGATCAATATAATTAAACATAATATTCTAAATTTGAACATAGAATTTCCCTTCATTATACAAATCTTATTTAGGATATCTAGGGCATTAAAAGCCTCCAAATTTAGATCTTACATTTTGGTGAACCTGCGATAGACAACTCTTTCTTTTTGGTGTTAGATTTACATTTCATATTAGATCTTGCATGAGCATAGAAATAGAATATATTTTTTTATCTTGCATTTATATTTCACAAAAATATATAAAAATTATAAAATTACATTTAAAAATAAAATACAAAAACGTTTACATTTTTCATGCTTGTAGTACTTCCTTGTGTTCAAAATGTATGATTTTTGTTTTGAATACTTTCATGAGGATTTTGTGGTACAAAATGATAGATCCCTTAATGAGGTACATGGAAGTGAGAATGCAAATGGTTCAAATGAGATCCCCATGGATTCTATTCCTATTTCATCCTCCTCCACAACTTCTTCAATTGACCTTTACCATAGGATATATGCATGGTTACC
>MU223972.1:244781-278528 GCA_018584345.1 Thuja plicata | reverse complement strand
TGACAGTAAAAGGGTTTCCTTCGATGATTATTAAGGGTAAACCTAGAGACCCTTTGGATTTCTTTTGTAACACGGATTCTATTTTGCATTCTTACCACACATGGAATAATCCTCAACCTACTGTCCCAACAAATTTACCTCCTTCTCAACCCGTGCTTCCTCCAACAACTAGGTTACCTTCTTCCTTTAAGGAATATGACTTAGTGGAATAGTTATGCGCTACTCCGGGTAAGATCTCTTTATGGGAATTACTTCAAAATTCTCCTACATATCATGAGGCATTGCAAAAAGCTTTATCTACTCTTCCTGCTCTTCCTCCTAACCAATAGAATATTAGTTCATTTCTGGAGTGCATGCATACTATGCCTTTTGTACCTCCTATTGTGTTTTCTGATGATGATTTACCTACTATTGAGGTGCAAAATCAATATGATGCTCTTATGGTTGTTGTCTCTATTAATCAGAGTATCATTCATAGAACATTGATTAATAATGGATCTGGGCTTAATGTTTGTAGCATGGATATGCTTAAGGCAATTAAAGCCGATCTTACAACTATTCAACCGGATAACATCCCTATTTATGGATTTGAAAATATTGCAAAGAAAAACTTGGCTATCATTACATTACCTATTAAAGTTGGTCTTGTGCTTCTTTACACTCCTATCCATGTTGTGCCTGGACCACTCAATTATAACCTTTTATTAGGAAGACCTTGGTTACATACTATGCATGTGGTTCCTTCTACTCTTGATCACAAGGTTAGGTTCATTTATAACAATCTAATGTACACACTACATGCAGATGATGCACCAAACCCTTGCCTGAATGCAGAATATGCTAAGGTTCCCAAACCTATTCAACCAATAAAACAACCTGAGAAACCCCCTAAGGTTAAACAAGATGAGATTCCATCCTCTTCCTTGACAGAAGATGATTGGGGAAAATTGGATTTCAATCCTACTTTTATAGGAGAATATAAGGTATCAGATTTGGAATTTATGAAAGAACAAGCTGAGTTTAAAAAACAAGTCTTTATTCCTTCTCCGCTTTCTGAGGAGTTAAAGAGTAAATTTGTTGCTACTTCTCATAATGAAACAATTGAGACAACAAAACCAGATTGTCATGACATTGTGACATATGCTGCTCCTTTAACTCAATCCAATATGGCTGATAGGTATGGTTCTGCTTATCACTTACTCAAGAAATTAGGATTTAGTGGGAAAGGTTGTGGTAAGTATGAACAAGGTATACAAGTACCCCTGGATAATGACAGTTGCGATTATACCTATGGATTAGGATTCAATCCTTATAGGCAACCCTCAGTTTTTCCTCTTAATGTTAATCATATTTGTGGTAGACATTTGAAATTGGTTAATCCATTTCTCCTAGATATGGATCAAAAACCTAGGTTGGATATCTTTCTTGAGGATGAAGCCCTCGCTGATTTTTTAGGGGCTTATCAAGATCTACCTACATTTCATCATAAACGAAGGAAATTGTATTGTCTCAACAATGAAGCCTATTTTGGAGAACATCATGAATCATATATTTCCCCTCTACCAGTAGATTCTCCCATACGAAGAAATCTATTAATAACTGAGACTATTGATGTTCAAATGGATGAGAATGATGTTGAAAAAACAATCAAAATTGGGAAATGTTTGTATCAAGATGAACGTGATCAATTGATTTATCTTTTTCTTGAATATAAGGATATCTTTGCTTGGACATATTCAAAAATGCTTAGTATAGATCCCAAGATTGTCACTCATAATATTGTCCTTAAACCCAATGCTAAACCGGTAAAACAAAAGATTCATAAGATGAATCTCGACATCGCTTTACTTGTTAAAACTGAAATTGGAAAATTATTAGGTGTTGGATTCATTTGCTCTATTGATTATTCTGACTGGATTTCCAACATTTTGGCTATTTCTAAGGGTGAAAATAAAATAAAAATGTGCACTGATTTTTGTGATTTAAACCAAGCATCTTTAAAAGACGACTTCCCGCTACCTAATATTGACATGATTGTGGATTCCACAGGAGGTCATGCGTTGTTATCTTTTATGGATGGATTTTTTGGTTATAATCAAATCTTCATTCATGTTGAGAATCAACTTAAGACCACATTTATTACACCTTGGGGAACATTTTGTTGGGTTATGATGCCTTTTGGATTAAGAAATGCGGGAGCTACTTATCAACGTGCCATGACTTTGATTTTTCATCATTACATTCATAAGATTTTGGAAGATTATGTAGATGATATCTTGGTGAAATATATACAAAGAGAGGATCATGTGTTTATTTTAAGACAAATATTTGATAGAATAAGGAGTTAAAATATGAGGTTAAACCCTAAGAAATGTGCTTTTGGAGTTGATTCGAGCAAGTTACTAGGATTTATTATCTCTAAACGAGGCATAGAAGTTGATACTGAAAAGATTGATGCTATTATTAACATTCCTCCTAAGAATATTTCTCAATTGCATATTTTACAAGGGAAAATACAATCCATTTGTCACTTTGTTTCTTACTTAGCCAATAGGACTGTTCCTTTCACTTCTTTACTTAAAAAAGATACTATCTTTTCTTGGAATCAGGAATGCAAAAGATCTTTTGAACAATTCAAAGAATATCTTTCTAATCCTCCTATCTTACAACCTACTCGATTCAATAAACCCTTTTATCTATATACTTTTGCCACTTCCAATGCAGTGAGTACATTGTTAGCTGAACATGATAGTGACAGAAAGGAACAACCAGTATACTATATTAGTTGGACCTTGTTAGATTATGAAACACGATATACTCAACTAGAGTGATAATAATTGGCTTTAGTTTATGCTTGTCAGAAACTCTAGCATTACTTGCTCAATGTTGAAGTCAATGTGATTGTTAAATTCGATCCCCTAAAACATCTTTTCTCAAAAAAAGATCTTTCTGGTCGATTAGAAAAATGGGTAATATTGCTCACAGAGTTTGATCTCAATTTCATTCTTTAAAAATAAATTAAAGGATAATCTTTAACTGATTATTTAGCTGAAGCTCCTTGTCCTCATGCTAATACAACTATTACCTCAGTAGAATTCCCTGATGAGAATATACTTGCGATCAAACAAGATGATACTTGGGAGTTATATTTTGATGGCTCTAGCTGCAAGATAGGTTCTAGGGTAGGCATCACCTTGATCCCTCCTACAAAGAAACCCATTCCTCTATCATATAAATTAACTTTTCCTTGTACCAACAACATTGTGGAGTATGAAGCTCTTATAGTTGGTCTATGAGCAGCTTCAACTCTTCACATCTAAAACTTAGAAATCTATGGAGATTTTCAATTGATTGTCAAACAAATCAAGGGAGGTTATCAAACTAAGAATGATAAAATGGCACAATATTGAGATTTATCTCTAGATATTCTTTCACAATTCTCTTCTTACACCATACACACTTTACCTAGAAAGGATAATCAACACGCAGATGCCATGGCTTCCTTGGTTTGTCTTGAAAATAATGATGAAGATTTTCAATTTACTATACATACTCTTAAACTCCCTGCAATTTTTGATAAGACTACTATTAATTGTTGTAATTTTCATTCTGAAGAATGCTATTCACATATTTTTCATTTTCTGAAAGATAATACCTTTCCAGAATTGGCAACACGGAACACACGTAATTGTATCAGAAAGCTTGCAGCCTGTTATATAATTTTAGGAGAAACCCTTTACAAGCGTTCTTATGATGGATTACTATTAAGATGTATTAACAAAGCTGAACTACCTATGGCTTTAGCAAAAGCTCACTCTGGTTCTTGTGGGGGACATTTTGGTGGGAAATCTTTGGTTAACAAACTCCTTAGAATGGGATATTACTGGCAAAAAATGGAACAAGATTCCTTTACATTTGTCAAGAAATGTCCTCAATGTCAACAACATGGTAATTTAATTCATGCTCCTGCTCATGAGCTTCGTAATCAAGTTGCTCCGTGGCCTTTTAGCATTTGGGGTTTTGACCTTATTGGAAAAATTTCCCCAGCTTCTTCTCAAGGACATACATACATTCTCACCGCTACAGATTACTTTACTAAATGGGTAGAAGCTATTCCTCTTCATTCTACTACTACCGATGTTATCTGTGATTTCATCCTTAATCATATTATAGCACGATTTGGTATTCCTTCAATGATAGTTTCAGATAATGGTACATCTTTTAAGAATAAAGAAGTCATGAAATTCACGGAGAAATATCATATACAACATAGATTTTCTACTCCTTATTATCCTCAATCTAATGGTAAAGCTAAAGCATTGAATAAGGTTATTGAACAAATATTACAGAAAATAGTTAACAAAGACATGAAATATTGGCATACACAACTTACCTATGCCTTGTGGGCTTATCGGACTAGTGTCCATACAGCCACTAGCACCTCACCTTACTATCTTGTTTATGGAACTGATGCCATCATTCCTTTGGAATTGGAAATACCTTCTTTACATGTTTCATTTCATGGGATCATTGACAAGGATACTTTCTAGCAACAACAATTACAAGAAAGTATCACTATCCACAATATTTCTCAGATAGCTTATCATAAATCACTCCAAAAAATATATAATCATAAGGTGATTGAACAGAAGTTTTTGGTAGGTGATTTAGTCCTATATGAGAACCAAAGAAATGTGAATGCTTTACTAGGTGAAAAATGCAAATTTAGTCCAAATTGTCTTGGACCCTTTATTGTAATTGAGGATTTCACATCGATTGCTTATAAAATTGCTGATATGAATGGTGTTCCTCTCAGGGAACCTATTAATATTATGCATCTCAAACAATATTATCCCTAATTTATCTTTTCTTTCTTTATGTATGTATGTGTTCCTTATAAAATAATTATTTTATAAGTTATATAAATTAGAATGCATTCATACATTTCTTCCTTCTTTCCTTTATTAAGTTTTATGCATGGATGAAAGTAAACGTAATCAATCATATAACTAATTGCTCTCAAAACAAAGTTTTCTTTATATTTAAACTTTTTAGAGTTTGGTAGATATGTGGCACAAGTGCCATATCTATCAGTCTCTCTCCCTATGCTCTAAAGGTCGGTGGCTCCCAGCTCTCTTGGATCTATGATGTGAGGCTGAGGATCTCATAATGGTAGTCTGTGAGTGACTCCTTGACATGCTAATCTCCTAGATCTTCTCTTGGGCTCTCTCTAGGTCGGCTATCACTTTCTCTTCTCTTTCCTTGCACATCATCAACTCTCAGTGAGCACATAGGAAGATATCTGCATGTCTTCTGGGATCCCTTCATCCTGCAAGGGAATCTCTCTCACTAGCTGGCAGTCAGTAGGATAGACATGTATCCTTCAGAAGCTCGGATACAAAGCTCCTCCACTTGGCTATGCTTCCTGAAAAATTCAAATATAAAACTTCTCTAAATCTCTATTCTAATCCAAATCTTTATTCAAAAACATTCTAATCAACTATGTCATACCTGGATCTCCTACCTGGGCATCACTCAAGGATCTGGATGGTGGGGGCATGGAATGAATACTCTCTCCTTGTTCCCTCGGTCTAGGCCTCGGTGGTGGTCTCTCTATATGCGCTCAAGGAGGTCACTGTGATCTCAAGGGAGTAACATGGACTGCCTGAACACCGGTCCTAATACTGTGGTCTGGGGGCATCTCCTCTACTCTCTCCTCCTCCATAGGATCTCCCTTGAGGGGAGGCTCCTCCTCATCTCTCAGATCCTCATCCCCTCCTACTGGTATGTCCTCTCCTTGGTGGTTCCTCTCCAGACCTGGATCACCTGTAGGGTAGTCATTAGAAAAGATAGGATGGGTCCCTTGTAAACTCTAGTATCTAATATACTATCTTCTCACACTGGCATAGGATAGCTTGGGGGCTACCTCTATATCCTCCGTCTCTTCTATATCACTATCCAAAATATCAGCTACTGTCGGTTGATGTATAGCATTGGGTCTCTGATAGTATCTCATCGGGGTACTGCATGAGGGACTCCCTATATCAAACCAAATTTCCTCATCACCCTATCATAATAATAAGGAATCACAACATGCTCCATATGGCCCTCTAGTAGCTTGCGCTGTTGTGAGTGTCTCAACTTCTATCGGGTATCGGGCCACTCCATCATCTGACAATATGGTCTCCAAATCACATCAATCCCTGGTATACAGTCAAAGCATACCCTCTAATAGAGGATATCTCCATGCTGCCAGACACCAGCCAGTGGATAGGCATAGGCTCTCGGTGCGCTCACATCTATCATGATAGGAGTACCTTGTGGTCATGTGCATGCATAGTGCTCAAACATCCACACATGTAGCAACATGCACACTATAAGACTCTCCCACTGAAATCTCACCAACTGACTCAACTCATGATAAAGATGAGCCAACATGCTGTGGCCCCATGAGACAATGACTCTATCACTCTCCATCCTATGTATGAGATCTGTGAATGGTGCTGGAAAAGCTGTACCCTTTGTGTTGGGTACTACAACCAAGGCAAAAATACAAAGCATCACCCTCCATACCAAGGGTGTCGGACCTGCTAGTATGGTTTCCAATGATATCTAATCTGATTGGGTCCTCATCTGTGTTACCCATCCCAAATAGTACTCCATATCTACAAAAACCTCAGATGAATCTTGTGGTCCTCTCAGTTTGACAGGCTCACCTCAGACTGGAAGCCGCAGGATCCTATACACATCCTCCAAAGTGATGGTCCTCTTTAATTAAGTAGACCAAGAAGAGGAAGAACCCTTAGAGACAGTGATAATTTTTTCAATATTCTTGTCTTCACTTAAATCTTTCAAGTTGGCCTTCCTTTGAGGATTAAGCCTAGTTGAACAAGGAGTAACCCTAGTAGAAGTGGAAGCACTTTTACTATCCTATTGGTTGCTAAGCTAAACAATGATGGGGAATTTGTATTATGGTAGATAAGGTAATTAGATATGGTACTAACAATGATGCTAATTATGGTAGATAAGGTAATTAGCTATGATGATGTATGTTCTAGATGATCGGGTAATGAATAATGTTGATGAATGTCAATTAACAATAGCAATTGGTATTTAAATATTTTTGAATGATGATTATTGTTTTAGTTACATGGTTAATGATATTATTGATTTAGATTTATATTCTTATTGTGAGAATTATAAATATTATAGGATGATTTTGGTTGTGTGTCATCATTTAGTTTTATGACATCAAGTTTTCTCTTCCATATGCATGTTACCAGTACGTCATTCAGTATTATTGGCTAGTTATTTTTAGTCAATTGTAATAATTAGCAAGTTTTAAAGGAAATTTTTCTATATCAAGGTTTTATTAATTTTTATTGGGGGAATTTTGTATTTATTAGTTTGTTAGTCATATTTTTAAATGTTAATATGTTTAATTTTTATTATGGGACTTAATTCATTTTTAAGTCACACAAAGTTGAAAATTTCTATTCACTTTTGATTCTTGGATTTTGGAAGTATTTTCATATTTTCACTAAAAAACTCTTAGATAAATATAAATTTTCCCTACAGGGAGACATTTTGGTAATAGAATTTTTTGGGTAATCGTTCTTTTGATTTCGTGGCACAAATCCCTTCTTTGAAGTTTTTTTGGGGTTTCTACGACATATAAAGGTAAGTTTGAATTTCACCCTCACCTCTTGTTGAATATAAATTTTTTTTGTTTGAAAATGCCCATAGTGTAAAATTTGTATTTCAATTTCATTCTAAGTGTTTTTATGATGATATTTGTTGATACTTATTTAATTTCATGTATTTTCTAGAGAATTGAGGGTCTTTGCCCTTTTTTATTCCTAGATCTTTTATGCTTAATATTTTGACGATTTGGATATTTTTTTGGTATATGGGGTGCACATGGACAAACAAGTTTTATCCTTTTTTCACTATTTGAATTTTTAAATTTTAACTTTTTGGTCTTCGAACGCCTTATATCCAAGTTTGGATTCTAGTTATGCCCTCGTTTGATAAAAAAAATTATGAATCTTATGATGACGTCATTGTGTGAGTCTTGGCAATCCTGTGTATGTTTTTGGATAGATTTACACTCTTATTGAGATTGTTATGGACTATGTGTGTGCATGCATTAGTATGAATTAGATGGTACTTATTTCATATGGAAACAACCTTGGTCATTTGCATGGATGAATTTCATTATGTTATTTTTAAGAGAAATGTCAGAAATGTACCATGCTAGATTGGTTTTTTGAAAGTCTTCATTGTGTGACATAAGTACACCTAGGGTGGATGTTTCAACCATTACTAAGAGTATCTCTCAATGGGGGCACAAGGGCACAAAGGGGCCACTAGGCTCACCCATTGGAGAGTACTTAAACAATTGATAACATAATAATAATAATAATAAGGATTAAAAAAATAATCCAGAAAGAGTAAATAAGAGGGTCTGGATGTACCATCCATAGATTTCTCCTGCATTCCTTTCAAGATCTCACTAGCCAAGGATGTATTTGAGAAGGCCTCTTAATAATTTCATGTCAATCCCCTTATCTCCACAAGACATTTGGTAGCACTCCATGATTAACAATGCAGTGAGGTGATGGGTTATTTTATTCCCCACCTTGGTTGTGTGAGGACACTCCCAATTGAAGACTATGCACCCACATATAAAGATTAGTTGAGTTAATAATCTTTATGGTGTTTTTATTTTTCATAGTTCATTTGTATTGCCACCCCATCCTTAATTGGTGTGTTATTGGTGAATTCTATAGTGGTTGATTATGTTTGGTTATGGCACTTATAGTTTTGACATGATGGTGGGGATATGAATTCTGTACACCCCTGTATGGAAGCATTGCTTATGTTGGTTGGGCCACATCGTTACCTGTGTTAGTGCACTCGGGAGGGAATTAGGCTTCTCATGGTCAGGTAGAATGACCAATCACTATTAGGGACTAGTATATAGTCGAATAATAGTTCCAAATTCTATTACACATCCTCAAGACTTCATGACACCTTTATAATGTGTTCCTTATCTCATGTTCAGTGGATATACTACTTTCTTATTGTTGTGTATTTCATGCTTATATGTTCATTTTTCTTCATATATAATGTTCTTATAAGATGTATTTGATCTCAATCATATATCTACGATACTTTCTAATATGAGAGTTGATCTTGATTTTATCGGGAACAAGTGTTAGAGTCTCATTTCACCAATTTCCTAAGTCTTTACTATTATTGCACATAATTTTTTTTCTTGTGCATTCATTTGTAATCCTACACATGATCTACCACCCCTCTGCATATACACCTTGAATTTGGTATATGTAATCTTTGTATACTCTTTATTTTTGTGCATATGTATTTCTAGATGTGTGCATTTATAGAAGTTTAGTATTTTACAAGGTCTAGGTGAAATAAGGATCACGATTTGGATATCCATTATCCTTGTGACCATTTTGGTGTAATCACATTAATAATTTGGCCTCGTATAACATGTATATCAATTTGATTCTTAAAATGTATCTTGGCTAGTTTATTAGTAGAATGGGACTTAGTTTTCCAAATTGATGATCATGCATTATCTAATAATAGTCATTTTATGAAGGTCAATGAATGATCATCTGAGCTCATGTGAGATATATTATAGGGACATGTCCATTTTCTAGTGGTAGTTTATGATTTGGCATGGAACCCTTGAGAAAAAATCTGACTTTTTCTCATGATTGACCTTGTGATAGTCATGGTTGATTACTAATTTTTGAAATGAATGTTGTATGCTTGTTATTTCTTCATTTCTTATAGTTATCCACTCATGTTATTAATATTGATAATGAATTTTTTAAAGAAAAAAATTTAGTTCATGTTTTACCCATTCTCACTTGTGTTCGTGGAAAGGTGTTACAATCTCCTACAAGATTTAGCATGTGCTTCTCACGGAGAGAAATGAATATTTTTCAATATGTATGTTTAAATTTTGCATTCTATTATCTTTTGACCAATGAAGAGTATGTGGCATTTTGTGCTCAATATTTTAGGGTTGTGTATTAATGTTATTTCTAAAGAGAAATTCAAATGGTTTCAAATTTTTTGGAACATTGTCTTAATTTAGTTGTTTTAACATTTTCTCTTCCTTTTTCCCTAAAAACAACAATATGAAGAGTCATCTTTTGAAATCTTAGAGGTTGTTTTACAAAATGAAATATGTCCCACTCCTATGAAACTTCCTAACTACCCTTACTTAAGCATGAGCCTCTTTCAGATCAATAGGAGGAAAGCCCCTATTCGACAATATAATTTTTTTTGTTCTACAAATGATGATATCAATATAAAAGGAAGGGAATGAATAAAAATGTTAATATTTTTTATATTTATAATTTTATATTTATTATTAAATGTGATCAAATTAATTATAATTTAAAAAATAAGAATTATAATTTAATTATGTATAAAAAAATTAAATAATTAAAATTTGAAAGCAATATAAGTTTAAATATCTTTTTTTTTTCATGGAGGGATTTAGACCTGTTAGGCAACCTAGCGAAGCACGAAGCCTATGAGAAAGAAACCAATGAAGGCCAGCACATAACAATTTTAGGAACCCGATACGGGCCCACTTGTGCACCTCTTCAACTTAGATCCAAGGACTGAGGGGCATCCACGCTCCCAACTACGCCTAGGGCACAATCTCGGCCTCATCCGTTATGATGTTAGAGCCTTGTACTCAGCAAGACTTGATCCCTCGTGGTCTCGAAGTGAGCCATTCAACTTCACCAATAGACCAAGGGCCCATTGACAAATATCTATATTTTCATCATACAACACATGCATAAATATAAATGAATAAATTTTCATTAATTAACTATGATTATCTTTCAATCTAAATGATAAATATATAATAAACTTTATGTAACTAGCTAATAACCTTAATCAAACCCTAATATCCTTATTGAAAGATTATATGTTACTTACGAAACCTAACATATATAATTTATTAAGATTTAAGATTTATCTTTAAACTAACTTTATATATAAATTATTATAGTTTAATTATACTATTTATGAAAAAATTACATAATAAAAATGTTTTCATATTGATTCTTGGCAAGCATTGGTTGAAATTAAAACCTTCGACACTCTTCTTTGAAGTTGCCCTCCCATTTTGTAATGGCGTGCATGGATTTATTACAAGACCTGGATATGGTCACGATGATAGCTTTGACCTAGATACTGAATTACATTTTCTCTCTCTGCTCTTAAATTTTCTTTAGCTAATTACTCCTTTTACTCAGTTTTTTGTGCAATTGGAAAGTTTAGGATTTAAGTGACATCACGTCTAAGTGTTTCAATGCTGAGATTTCATGTTTTGATTAGAGTTACACATTGATGAAGAAATAGCTCTCCACCATTTTATAGACATCCATAGGCTCTCTCTCTGCTAATCGTATGAAACCTCCTCTCCTCGTCACTCCTCTTCACCAGTTCCTCATTGAAACTATTTTCAGCACTTGGTGGCGATAGTTATAATATCTCAGGCCCTAATTTTCTCATGTACTTTCATGGCTTATGTACATTCATGCTTTTAAAAATTAATTAATTAAAGAAAAAATGACTCATATCTGAAATGTGCATTTACTTAATTATGAAATTCTAGTTATGAAAGTCTATCTAAGTTGTATTATTAGTTGTTACCTATTATTAAATGCAATTTAATTAAAACATTAAAGACTATTTATAACCCCATTTTATTAATAAAAACATATTAACTTTTTGAAACTGTTATAGAAACCAAGTCAAGATTAACTTTATTGCTTCAAACTTTTTTATTGCTTGATTCCCATTTTTTTTCCCACATCTTCCTCAATAAGATTTCAATGGGAAGCATGTCTATTCTATTTATTCCTTGAAAATTTATAAAAAAATTCTATATCCAATCTCCCATAATCATTCTCAAAACTGAATCTTAACATTTTGGATGATTCATATTTGGAAAACTGAAGATACATCGTTGAAAATGTCATAAATAAATACTATGCAAGTGCTACATGATCTCAAAATGTGTATTATTTTTTAGCATCGCAGCAATAAGGAGCATGCTACATTTCCATATTTAGAAAGTCTTTATTTTGACTCTATTTATGAAACCCTAATCCACATAAAAGAAAAACATTTCTTCCAAGAATGCCGAACACCGTCATTTATCTGGATTCAAAGGAAATAGGACCAATGTTCTGATTACAGATGGATCTACTGACAAATTCCTTCGATTTGTGGTACCCATAGAACCAATGATCTATACAAAAGTGAATTTATTCAAGAAAAAGTAAAGAGAAAATAAATAAAAACAAAACAACAACTCAGTTTATAATAAAAAAACCCATTTTGGCAAAAGAGCCCTTCACATATTTCGGTCTTTGATAGATTGATCTTATTTTTACATAATATGAATGAAGAGGGTTCCTCTTCCTACATATTAATATATATTTCTCAGAATGATGCCCTAATAGTATTCATTAAACACATTATTAGATGATCTCTTTGAATGGAATAATGAAGGCCATTTCGAGGCTGAAATATAAACTAAGTAGGTTAGTTTAAGAAAAAAATGTAAACTAAAAATTTGTAAGAATCTATGAAACCACTCACATGATTCAGACGCTTCTTTTTTCTGTTTATCTCTTGTGGTGACATTCTGAAACCAGAAGAATATGTTCTTGCCTTCCACCAGACCATGGCATTGTAGCTCTATAGTAATGTGATTTATTTGCTCCACCGATGGATTTTTCATTCCACTCATGAAAAGGGATTCTAATATTCTCTTTTGAGTTTCATTTGGATTCCGTCTACTTCAAACACTCCCAACGGTTCCGCCTTGCACCACACTAGTAGATCTAGTAAGCCTGGAATCTGAGGAAAACAAAATAATACAATTATTCTCCCAGCTAAAGTAAGATTTGTTAATAATATGTGAACAATCTGATCAGTTTTATAAAATCAAAACAACCTAGTTCATTTACGTACACCATATCCTCGATCCATTTTGTTCTACGACCCTAAACTTGAAATATCCTCAGTAACTCATGTTACTACCAAACAACCTAGAGAGCTTACCCACCTAAGAATCTCAGGTAACTTGAAACCTAATTGTTCCAAGGGAAAGTATATGGTTGGTATAAATAATCAAGAATGCAAGGGAGCTGGAGAGTTCTCTTGGAGAGTTTCAAAATTTAGTGAGAAGGAAGAGTTATACACCGTGTAATGAATATCATAACTTTGAAAGAATTACGAGGAAGGTCAAAGTGAATAGGTAGGGCATAATAATCTAGGTTATTTTATTGGTGAGTTCTTTGAAAAGAGAAAATTTAGAGATAAGTAGGATTAAGAAATTCTTAGGTTGACATTTTGTTGTCGTATAAATTTAACTGTTTATTGGGTACTGTGGAAGGAAAGAGTTCTACACCATGTAATGAATAACAAAAATTTGAATGAGTTACAAGGATTGTCATAATGAATAGGTAGGGTACCATAAACTAGGTCAGTTTATTGATGACCTCTTTTGAAAGTGTAGATTCAGAGATAAGTCACTTTAAGAATTTCTTAGGTTGAAATTTTGTTGTCATACAAATTTAAATGTTTATTAGGTAACAATGGAAGGGAATTGTTCTACACAATTTAATGAATAATGAGTCAGTATGGTGCAATTAACTAGGTTGATTTATTGGTGTCTACTTTTGAAAATGTATATTCAAAGATAAGTTAGTTTAAGAATTTCTTATGTTGACATTCTTTTGTCATACAAATTTGAAATTTTATTAGGTAATGTTTTTCAATAAGTTAAGACATTTCAAGTGAGTAGGAAAGACACAATAAAATAGGTTGATTTATTAGTGAGATCTTTGAAAAGTACTGACCCAGAGATAAGTTGGTTTTCAAAATTCTTATGTTTAAATTTTATTGTTATACAAATTTGAAAAAGAGGATCACAACATGGAGAAAAAATTTGGAGTATGTCCACAATTTCTTTCAACTTTAAATCTACAACTTCCACCTCTTTTGCTAACACCCAATCCATGCAAAATCATAAAAAATGGTACTCATACCCATCCTTCCTAATAAGAAAAACAAATTCCCCATGGTATCTCTCTCCCTCAAATCCCATACATGTGTCACTCTCTGCCATAAGGGGAGCCAATCAAATTCCACACACATAATAAACTAGAAAGTAAACAAAAAAAACATAAAGACTCTCTTACAAAAGCATTGTCACAAATGAATTCAAATAACAAGGTAGGGAGCCAACATGTATTAGCAATACCAAGGTGGAAATGACTAAATTTGAGCACAATCCTCTCTGCAAGAATTTCTTCCTTTCTCCATACATAGAAAATATAAGAACTACAAAGATACTCCATTTTCTCCCATTTCCTTTACTTATCCAAAAATAATTGTCATTTTCTTCCTACCAACTCCCCATTAAAGAGGAATGGTTCAAAGTGTCCCCTACTCCTTTGAGATTTGTTCTCATAAATGAGGTGGGACACCAAAAGTGAGGAATGTTGATGGGCTTGACCCATTCTCACTTTCCCAAATTTGTCACTTGAAAAAAGTGTCATGTATACACTTCCATATAACTATGCTTTTATACCATATTTAGGATCCCTAGTTGGCGAGCACTCGCCTGTGTGTGTGTGTGTGTGTGTGTGTGTGTGTGGGTGTGTAGAGATCTATAAAAGGGCTCCCATACCATGTTCCTCAAGGCCATGATGAAATGCACTGTAGAGATCTATGGGGGAGCCTTATTTCACAAATCTACTCTGTCAACACTAGTAAACTACTAACTAAGAAATGAATTTTCCAAACTTCTCTAATGGAAACTAAGAAACTTCTCTCCAAATTAAAATGTACTGTAAGTAGCGTAACTATAAGAATCCAACACTATATTGAGTGATTCAATCCATTCAAGAACACTAACTATCAAAAAGCATTAACAGTGCACAAGAATATAGTAACAGAGCAACTTCAGCCTTGGTAAATTTAAATCCTCATTGTTTTTATGCTTTCCATATGTTTTTAAGTGGTTACAATAATTACACATCCTCAAATATTGAATGGAATCATTTCTTGTCAATGTTGTCATGCAACTTTGCAAAGTTGCAAATGTTGTCCTGACAACATTTTGACAACTTTTACAATATTATCTCTAACATAGATTAATGACCTCTAACCTATATAAAATTATGTATAAACATCTTAGAGGCAATTTTGGGATCAATTCCAAACTTTCCTAAGCCTTATAGGCTTATAGACCTAAATTCTCACTTTTAAGCTTTCTAAAGCACTAAACACTAACAAAGAAACAACAAGTAGAGTGGATTAATCCCAGTCAAATCCACCAAGAAACTAAATCACAAGGCCTTATAAGGTATAATAAAATACTCCTGAGTTGGCTAGGGTTAGTACAAGACACAACCAAAATATGAAACTAGGAGTTAGCCTAGGTGCTCCTACACCACTATCCCGAAACAAAAATATTTCAATCCACCCTTGGATTGAGCATGTTGAAATCAACTCCCAACTTCGCTTTGTAAGCCTTATGTCTTTTCTATTTGTAGACCCTTGAATCAAGTAACTTTTATGCTTTCTTGGATGGTCTAGGGGTTAGTTGTAGGTCCTCCACTTCTTGGTTTACTTCACTAAGACTCTAATTAGGATCAAGAGTAGGTCCATTGTAAAGGACAAGATCTGTAAGATTGAAGACCGGAGATAATCCAATATCCTCAGAGAGTTTAACTTATTGAGCATCATTGACATCTTTAGCTAGAATAGTGAAAGAGCCTAATATCCTCATTTGTATCTTTTTTGGTACTCCCTTCTACTGTCATGCCCCAAAATCTGGGCTCTCAAACCTAAATCTAAAGAAAATTTTTTTATTTTTTTTTAAAATAATATATGTGATAATGAATAAAACAAATTTCTTAAATCTACGATAAGTTCTCTATTTATAATAAGGTTGAGCTATAAAACAATTAGAACTTTACTTTAAGGGTATTACTTTCCCAATCTAGTTAGTTTTATTACTAGGATAATTTATTTAATAATATATCCATTTAATCATTTCACTTAAGTGAAAATACTAAGTGGTGCACATTATCTTTTTAGTATATCTAGGAAAATACTATACTAACTTAAGGGGGGTGTTGTCCTTTTTTAAATTTACACTTTAGCATATTACACAGAGTAAATTACTTGAAGGTTTAACACCTTAATATTAACAGAAAGCTATAATCACTAAGATTTATTTCCTTATCACTTTAATACATCATTAGTAAACTAATTTTGGAGTAGAAAAACATGCAATTATTGATACAAGTATATAAAATAATTTCTTTCTCTTTTATTACAAGGAAATAGTGAATACAATTCCTTCAAAAAACATTAGCCTTAAAACAAGGGAATTACAAATTTCCAATTCCTATAAAGGTTTCAAGAAGAACTTTAAACCAAAAAGTAACTTTTGAGAATGGGGTTACAACAAAGATTCCAAGGCACCAGCTACACATCCAGGAGCTTTCTCAGGACCTGCAAAAATGTCAAGGTTGACCATGGAGGCTCACCTCCCAACCTAGGCCTTTACAAGGCCACCCCCGAGCTAGGGGATCCAGAATTGAACCAGGATACATACACACATAACAACCACAAAACTAAAAAACAATAACACATGAAAATACCCAAAACCCAAGGATAAACATAGGTCTCCAAAAGACCTGAAACAAAGGGGTGAAAGAGCACTACCACAAGAGGAGAAAGCCAATAATACAAAATACATACACTAGGAATAGGCCACACATGGGATCAACATTCCCAAGTACCACATATATAATTTTGTTCCATGGCCACACATGGACTCATGAACAAATTTCTACCCTTCACCTCCATGCGCTACAATTGCAACTGGAGTAAATTTACCTTTCTTTCACAAAACAAATTATGGCTTCAAGCCTTCCAATTTTCTTATGAACCCCAAATTCCTTGGGAGTTCTCGGCATCATGGGCACCCATATACCCATGTACATCCCTCCACACATGGGAGACTCTGCTCTACTTGGGTAGATCACTAACTTTCACCCCATAAAGGTTACCCAACCCTCCCAAGGGTGAATAAGCCTTGAAGAACCCCATATAAAATCAATTACAAAATAAAATACAAGACTCAACACATAAACTCCATGAAAACCCATGAAGCTGAAAGAAATAACATAAAATCCAATCAAAGATTTCTCAAGCTAAATTCAAATGTAAGCAAAGACTACTCTAACTATGATAATCAGAAAACTCACCTCAAATCTTAGCTATGGAAAAATCAAGGTTGTTTTTGAGGAGCTTCTCCTTCTCATCCTTCCTCCTTCTCTCAATTCTTACTCCTACAAATGAATCTGTCTCTAAAAGTAGAGAGTGGGTGTGTGCCCAAACTCCCTCTAAGGCCTTCCTTACATAGGCATTCTTCCTAAAATATCAAGAGTCATAAATGAAGGGAAGACTCTAATCCATCTACTCTCCCCACTTGTCTTCTTCATAAATGGACTTAAATGTTTCTAAGGAAAGAAGGGATGGCTTAACCAAAGTCTTCCAACTCTGTCCAAATTCGTCACTTCCCAAAATGGTGACTTTAGGGGAGTCATAAATGAGTTTCAAGACTCTTAATGCGATGAAAATGACCCCTAACCCCTAAGGTACCAAGTGGGGTGGTTAGTTTTTACCCTAGTTACTCCCTAGGATCCCAAATGACCCTCCTAAACTCCACCCAAGGTTAACTCTCGAAAATCCAACCTTCAAGACTCAATCTAATCTCTCTTGACTCATCCTTATCTTCCTTGACTCAATCGAAACTCAAGGGTATCTTCCTAAACCTTAGGGTAATCATAAGGACTATATTAGGTAACTCCTAGGTAAGGTTAAGCCTATGCTAGTCACATTCACTAGCCATACCATCACATAGAGTGCACATGTGTCAAGTGACACAATAATTTCACATGAGCATGACTTATTACACATTTACTTAATTAAATAAATTACAATCATACACCACACTTTTACGAATAAAAATACAATACAACGAGTTCCATGTCTCTTTATATAGACAAGGCCTTAGCATCATGATTTTTACATAGGTCCATTCCTGAATCCCCGATTTGTACCATGGTCAACTTTCCTGCACACTCATTGCACACATCAGTAGGTTCAATAAATCAACATATAAAAACAATAGAATACATAATGTAATTCAAACACACATTCACTCACACTTGCATCAAATATGATTTGAACTCAACAAAATCTGCATCTATTCCATATACATAGACATACTCTTAATAAATCTGCATTTTGATTACATCTAACATCCACATACTAATCCAATATACAAAACCATCAAAACTAAGTCTTAAACATTAATCTGCATCACTCACACAAAGTATCTAATAGATTCCCCGATTACATAATAAGGTATTGTATACAAGCAAAGGATTCCATGAATCCATAAAGTAATACATGTGTCCCAAAAGTCTGACTATAGCAAAATTTGTATTGACTGGAGAGCATGAGAAATAGTGATAAGCTTATGTCAGACTGGGGTAGGCCTCACATCTACAACCTTGCCTTATTCAAATGGAGCATTACAAGAACCCCCATAGGGAAATGTACATCCTTCTTTCTTTCATCCACCTTGTGCTTTATCTTTGTAGTATTCTCTGTCAAAGTCTTTCTCACTGATTCATGTACTACTTTCATGGAGTGTGCAAAGTATTATGCATAGACACTCCCTTTTTCTCCATCCTTTAACTCTTTGAGTTCAAATATCCCTCTAGGATGTAATCCATAAACAACTTCAAATGGACTCTTTCAAGTTGTCATGTTGATTGTATCATTGTAATCATATTCTACCTGCCCCAAAATTTGGTCCCAAGCTTGACCATACTCCTTAGTGAGACACCTCAATAGGTTCCCTAGACTCCTATTAACCACCTCACTTTTACCATCTCTCTAAGGGTGATATGCACACCCAACAGATAGATTGGTTCCCAATACCTGTCACAATATCTTCCAAAAGTGACTCATGAATCTGGAGTCTTTGTCTGAAACTATGCTCAAGGATAACCCATGGAAATTCTAACCACTTCCTTAAAGAAAAGATTTGCAATGTGACAAGCATCATGAATAGTATTGCAAGGGACAAAATGTGCCATTTTGTTGAATCTGTCTACTATGACATATATGTTGTCATATCCTTGTTTTTTCCTTGGCAATCCTACAACAAAGTCCATGCTCAAGCATTCCAAAGGTCTACTAGGAATGGGAAGAGGTTGGTAAAGTCATACATTGGAGAATTTTCCCTTGGCTTTCTAGCACACTACACAACACTCTACATAATTTCTAATATCTAGATTACTTCTTGGCCAAAAATAAAACCTCTCCACTAACTGTTGAGTCTCATTAACTCCAAAGTGACCACCAAGCGCCCCATTATGCTTCTCTTGAATCAATTGTTCCCTAATTGATCCCCTAGGGACATGCAACTAACTTCCCTTAAACAAAAAGTCACTCTATATTGTATAATCAAAAAAATATCCATGAAAATGATTCTTATGTTCTTTACATAGTTTTTATATCTCTGCAAAGTCTACATCCTTTGCATACAAGTCCGAGAAACTCTCAATGTACATGCTCTGCAATTATACT
Source organism: Thuja plicata (assembly GCA_018584345.1). Classification (NCBI taxonomy): domain Eukaryota; kingdom Viridiplantae; phylum Streptophyta; class Pinopsida; order Cupressales; family Cupressaceae; genus Thuja; species Thuja plicata. Next base: position 258,770 of record MU223972.1, on the reverse strand, counting down.
TCTTGTGCAAATTATTATGCATAACCACTCCCTTTAGTTCCATCCTTTAACTCTCTAAGTTCAAATATCCCTCTAGGATGTAATCCATAAATAACATCAAATGGACTCCTTCCATTTCTCATGTTGATTGTATCATTGTAATCATATTCTACCTAGCCCAAAAGTTGGTCCTAAGATTTACCATACTCCTTAGTGAGACACCTCAATAGCTTCCCTAGAATCCTATTAACCACCTCATTTTGACCATCTGTTTGAGGGTGATATGCTGACCCAAAGGACAGATTGGTTCCCAAATTTTGCCACAGTGTCTTCCAAAAGTGACTCATGAATTTGGAGTCTCTGTCTGAAACTATGCTCAAGGGTAACCAATGGATTCTAACCACCTCCTTGAATAAAATATGTGCAATGTGACAAGCATCATGAACAGTCTTACAAGGAATAAATGCACCATTTTTTATGAATCTATCTACTATGACATATACACTGTCATATCCTTGTTTTTTCCTTGGCAATCCTACAACAAAGTCCATGCTCAAGCATTCCCAAGGTCTACTTGAAATGGGGAGAGGTTGGTAAAGGCCTACATTAGAGGATGTTCCCTTGGATTTTTGACACACTACACATCACTCCACATACTTTCTGATATCTATACTCATTCTTGGCCAAAAATAAAACCTCTACACTAACTCTTCAGTCTTAATGACTCCAAAGTGACCACTAAGTGCACCACTATGCTTCTCTTGAATTAGATTTTCCCTAATTGTTCTCCTAAAGACACATAACTGACTTCCCTTAAAAACTAAGTCACTCTGCATTTTATAATCTAAAAAATATCCATGAAAATGATTCTTATGCTCTTTACATACCTTTTATATCGATGTAAAGTCTTCATCCTCTACATACAAGTCCTTGAAATTCTCAATACCCATGCTCTGCAATTGCACTTCCTATACTATCAGAAGTCTCCTACTAAGTGCATCAATGACTTTGTTCTACAATCCTTTGTTATTCATGATGTTGGAGGTGTAAGCCTGCAAGTACTCTACACATTTCATGTGTTTGTGACTGATCTTGTCTTGGGATTCCAAAAAAATAAGTGCTTTGTTGTCTAAATATATCACAAATTATTTAGGAAGTTAATAGTTAGTCCACTTCCTTAATGGTTGGACTAGAGAATACATATCTAAGTCATAGGAATATTACTTCCTCTTTGCATCACTGATCTTCTCACTATGAAAATTCACTGGCCTTCCTTGTTGGCTCAAAACACCCCCTATAGCAACATTCCTAGCATCACACTCAACTGTGAAGAGTCTCTCAAAAATTGGGAGAGTTAAGAGAGGTTGAGTGACAATATTCTACTTTAACAACTCAAATCCCTAGCTAGCTTTCTCATTCCACACAAATTTTATTTTCATCCCACCTTTTATGATATCTAACATGGGAGCATAGATGGCACTAAACTGCTTAATGAATTTTGTATAATACTGAGCTAATCCATGAAATCTTCTCACCTTTGTTTTAGTTTTGGGGGTAGGCCAGTTGATGATGGCTTCTACCTTGCTTGGATCCATATTAAGACTCCCTTGAGACAATACAAAACCAAAGTACACTAGCTCCTACTTTCAGAAATCACAATTATCCAAATTGATCATTATCTTTCCTTCATGCAGTCTCTTAAACACAATTTGCAGATGCCTTAAATGTTCTTCTTTAGTCCTACTAAAGATTAGGATATCATCCAAATATACTAAAATAAACTTACCAATGTATTCTTTCAGAACTTCATTCACGAGTCTCATGAATTTGGATGGGGCATTTGATAGCCCAAATGGCATTATAAGCCATTCATAGAAACCTTCCATGGTTTTGAAGGCATTCTTCCATTCATCTACCTCCTTGACCCTAATTTGTTGATAACCAATCTTTAGGTCAATCTTAGTAAAGCACTTTGCCCCTCCTAAATAGTCCATTAGGTCTTTTATCCTAGGAATAGGGAATTTATACCTAATGGTGATTCTATTGATGGCTCTAGAATCAATTCATAGCCTCCAAGTTCCTCCCTTTTTAGGTGCTAGGATAGTGGGAACCACACATGGGCTTATACTTTTTCTAATAAGGCCTTGGTTTAGGAGTTCTTGGATTTTCTTGGCAATTTCCTCATTTTTTGAGGGCTCATCTTATAAGAAGCTTTATTAGGTAGGTTTTCTCCAGGAATGAAGTTTATTTGGTGGCTAGTAGCTCTCTTAGAGGGTAGGCTAGCTAGTTTTCCATCACTTACAATGTCTTTGTATTCCTTTACCAATTCTTGCACTTCTATAGGAATCTTTGTCTTCTTTACCGTCTTCTCTGCATCTTCTTCCTTTTTCTTTAAAACCAAAGCATATCCTACTCCCTCTCCTTCTAGAGCTTCTAAGAACTCTTTTTCACTGACCAAGAGAAAATTAGGGCTCGTGGGCTTCACTTCTCCTTCTTCTAGTAGTGAATGGATTTTGAAAGTCACACCATCTTTCTTGAAAGAATATGCATTCTTGGCTCCATCATGCATGGCTTATCTATCAAATTTCTATGGCCTTCCTAGTAAGAGGTGATAGGTATCCATAGGTAGGACATCACATAGTACTTTATCTGTGTACCTTCCAATAGAGAAGTCCACCCATGCTTGTTCTTTCACAAGGACACGTCCTTTATTCAACTAAGTAACCTTGTATGGATTGCTATTTGGAATCCTCTTTATTTTAAGGTTGCTAACTACTTCCTCTAACGTAATATTGTCAGTAGGCCCCATGTCTATGATGATTTTACACACTTTACCTATCATTTTTCATTTCACTATGAATATTGATCTTCTCTAGCTTGGTTCTTCTCTCACTGGTTCCTTAATCAATGTTCTTCTTATCATCATATTTTCTCCCTCTTCCAACTCTAGGGGTACTTCAAGGTGTTTTTTACCACCACTAGATTCTTCTTGACCAAAATTGACTCTATTGTCAATCCCTTGGGAAGTAGAGCCTTTCTCTAGACACCTATAGGAATGGTGTCCCATTTGGTTGGAATAATAGCACTTCATTATTGAAATGTAGGAACCCCTTCCTTCGTTATTGTTCCTTCCTCTCCAATTACTATTAGAGACTCTTCCTCTATTGAAGACTCCTCTATTTGAGCTTTCCTCTTGTTGTACAGTTAGTTTAGTCTCTCCTTAAGTTTTTGATTTTGAACTTCTACCACCATATCCACCTCTTTGGTCTCTATCATCCCTTCCTCTTCCTCTGCCTCTGGTATTTCTTGACTCTTGTTTCCTTTTCAACTTTTCTTCCAACTTAACTGCATGTTTGTGGCACCCTTGAACTCTGGTAGGAGTTAATAGACTCAATCCATCTTGAATATTCTACCTTAAACCATTGAGGTATCTGGCTACCTTCACACTTTCTTCTTCTACAACTCTTGACTTCATGCACAACCTTTGAAACTCCTTAGTGTAAGAGTTTACATCAAATTCTTTTTGTCTTAAAATTTTCCTTTTCTTATGAAACTGAATTTCATAATCTTCTGGCACATATGCCTCTCTGATTTTAGCTACCATAGCTTTCCAAGTGGCTATGGGTTTCTTTCCTTCTTTCTCCCTATCATTTTGGATAAATTTTCACCAAGTGAGTGTAGACCCTCTAAGTTTTTTTGTTGCCACTTTTACCTTTTGGGCTTCTGTTATCCCATCACACTCAAAATAGTTTTCAAGTCCTTCAATCCAATCTAGGGCTACCTCTGCTTCCATTTTCCCACTAAAGTTTGGGATTCCTTCCAATGACTTTCCACTTAAGGATTTTATTTCCTTCAAGAAGGGTTCTTCGGTGAGGATAGGGTCTGGTTCAGGAGCCTCATGATTTATGGCTATCTCTTTACAATTTCCTTCAACTATATCCTTGACTTCCTCAGTTTTCTCTTCTACTTGGTCCAATTGTTTCTCTGATTGAGCCAATCTATCTATGACGAACCTATTCTTTTCTTTTTTCTCAACCACTTTCTTTGCAAGTTCTATATTTTTCACCATTGTAGACTCTTCTACTAACTCTTCTAGTTGAAACATTCACAGCAAGCCAACTCTTGTTGGCTTTGATACCAATCTGATAGAAACTCCCAAGTGTGCTTGCACAAGCCTACTAGGATTCTAATTCTTCCTAGTTTTCCCAAGACCCATAAATTTCTTCTAGGATCTTCCAAGTCCTTACTTAGCTAGTTTAGGACTTCTACAACACCTCTCTAAGAGATGAAATCCATTGGGTAACACCCTGCCAGGGAACCCAAGATAGATTAACCTAGAACATGTCACTATGTGTGCTGAATAAATTTTTATTTTTAAAAAAAAGTTAACATAAAGAAACATACCTTCATGTAGAACTGATTACCATTTATACACATGTCTTATACTCACATAGATTACATGTCTCAAGTGTTCTTTGACATTGAATTAATTAAAGCAAAACACAACTAACAATATAACAAAAGATTCCATCTGATTAAGTATAACAGTTACAACTTACATAACCATAACCACATCCTCATGGATCACCATGAAAACCACCATAAACTCACATCCACTGCACATGTCTCTGGGTATGTGGTAATCACTCTAAACTAATTACTATTACAATTTCCAAATTAGGTATCACATGTGTTACACTAATACAAGATTTAAAATAATGAAATTATATTATAAATGATGAAGGAACATAAAGAGCTCATCTGCATGAACCATCAAGCACCTGGCACAAGGATGTGAAATCTCAATGGATAAAGAATCACTACCACCCATCTATGTGGAACCATAAAGGTCCACCCCACCGCGCTCAGGAGATAACAATAGATCCCAATTGGATATCTAAAACCAAGAACCACTAATCACTAAGCAAGGGATCATGATAGCTCTCTAATCTGGTGTACTAATTATCATAAAAGGTAAGACTCACTAATCCAGAGGCAACTGACAACGTAGGAACTCTAGACTATGCAAAGGAAGGTGTCATCATATATGTCTAACCCTTAAGTCTTGTCCTAGTACTCCAATGGATTATAGCACTTAAGTGACCATACATGAAGCTAATGACCTCTCAGACTAACAAGGCCACTAACTATGTCAGGTACCTCGTAGGGTAACTAACATCTTCTCAATATCCTATACTAGCACTCAAGCATGGGTGAGGACACATTTTATTAATCCATTTTAATATTTCTAAATATGTCTTTAGTTACCACTTATTAAAGAACCTCCACAAAAAGCAATCCAGTAGTCTCTTACGGACACGAAGCTTATTGCAAGCCACCCCCTACTACACATCTAGGTAACCTACCCTAGTTTCAGAGATCCTCGCAGATCTAGCATAGGTCACAACCCTAGTGTACTCCAAATCCAGTATCCATACAAATAGGAATGGTCACATATAGGTACACATATAGATAACATATTTGAAAGGGTTATCATGGTCAATTTAGGGTAATATTATGAACACACATGCCATAGAGTAATAGAAATAATAAACATTTCCCCCCAACCTCTATATACATCCTAGGTCATGTAATGCCTACAAATAACCAACACATTTAAACACAAGAGATCCATAATGATGCATAGAAACCAAAACATCCTAAAGGACTGAAAAATGAACATAAGAGAAGAACATTTACAAATAACCTCATTCCAATCTTCATTCGATCACTTAGGTTTGATAAATAAATAATGTCATTCAAATTTATCTTATTTAAAACTCTTTCTAGTATTTTAAATAATCTAATTGAAATATTCATTGAATAAGTTAAATTCAGTTAGCAACTCCTAATGTCCCACGTTACCTCAGAATTGCCAAATAAAAATTAACACTAATTAATTTGAATCAATATAACATACCAATTGAAAATGATAATTAAATCCTATTAAGATATTAATTACCATTAATTAATAACACATTAATAAACAACCTAATTCCAAGTTAATAATATAAAAGATTCTAAATTAAATATATTCATAAATTAAATTTATTTAAAATAATATTAGAAAGAAATTAATTTAACTTTTAAACAAATTAAAATTAAACAAAATTTAAATTTAATAAAAATTAGTATTTAAAAATTACATTTAAGAAAAAACAACTAACCAAAAAAAAGAAAACACTTTATGCATAGGGGGGATGTGGACCCCACATATCCCTTAACCCCCATTCCTATGCAGTGCGCACCGTCGATAGACCGCGTCTGCCGCTGCCAGACCGGCCTGCCTTACGAAAGTGTCGGCTACCATGGGCCCAGCGCCACATGAGGAGGGTGGGTGGAGCCCACCGCTCCCCACCTCCCACGCTAAAACACAAGTTTTAAATATTAATTTAAACAATGCGCAGTGGGGTACATAGCCCAATGATTGCTTTTTAAAATTTTTTTTTCCAATTTTCAATTTAAAGAAATACATTAGAGCTGTGAATAAATAACAAGATTTTTTTTCGTTTTAATAAATCTGAAAAACAGGAAAATCAAAAAAGGAACTTTATTTTTTTTTACTGTGTAATTTTTTAAACTTTTGCCAGTCTATATTTTATATAGAGAGATCATTTTTTTTTTAATTAAATTTTAACAATAGAATTACATAGAAACTCAAATATTTTAATTTTCTCTATAGTTAGGACTATAGGCAGACTTATTTTTTTAATTTCTAAGAGTTTTACAAGAGATCTAATTATGAAATTTTGATGGCATAATTGTACCATACAAAGAAATACATAATTATGAAAATGACAGATCCAAGCTCCTCCTAGACCCCAAAAACATCGAATCATCAATAACCCAGAAATTTAATTTCCACTGTAGTATAAACTATACAAAGGGTTAATTTTTCATTTTCTAAGAGATCTAGAGGGAATTTCTTCCCAAAATTTTGACAACATAACCCTACGATGCTAAGAATATATAGAATGAAAGAAATTCAGATCTAGGGTTTCTATAAATACCTAAAAATGTATAAACAAGAATTAAGCCATTTAAAAGCCAAAACAATCAACATGCATTAAATCAACATTGAAAACCTCAAATCTACAAAATTGAAACCATACATGGAAAACGAAACCTACCTTGATTCTAATGCCAGAAATAGAAGAATGTAGCTTGGAGGATGAAAGAAAATCTGAAAACCCTCAAGCCCAATTCAACCACAGATCTGAAAACTATGAAGATCCGAGCACACACACAAACAAGAAAAATGTTGAAAACTTCAAAGCAACAAGGATCCACAACAATCCACAATTCTTCAAAAACTCAAAATCACCAAGAGCTCTCCAAATCTCAAAAACCTATTATTAGAAAATGAATGACCAATTCCCCCTAAAGAGATTCAAATTCCCCTAAACATGCAAAGGTTGATGACAACTCCCAAGTCAATCCCTAAAAAGACTCAACTTGAAAATTGAAAGTAAATCCAAATTAAATAATTAAAATATGCTTTATTACCACAACTCAACTTTGACTCCTAATTACAAGTTGAGATATTTGAATTTGAAAATACTTTTTCAACACATTCATGCACATGTTATTAATAAAATATTTAATTAAATAGATTAAATATTTTATGTCACAATTATGCATGCAACTAAATATTTAATTATTTAATTATTCATACAGGCACATTTAATATAGTTTCTAATTAAATACTTAATTAAATCAAAATATTCAAATATTTAAATTTAATTAATTATTTAAAATAAACTTAGGATATGATTAAATAATTAATTCAACTATAATCCATTAAATCATAGAATATGGAAAATCACTCAAAAATCCAAAAATCACCTGAAAGCATAATCAAGCAAAACACACACACATACTTAGGAGAGAGGGTATTCAAATTTTGTCAACCTAGACAAATCTAGATAGGGTAGTCATACTGAAACTCATCCAATATTTAAGATGATTAGGCTTAGGTTAGGGTTTTTGGATCTGTATGTTACCTCCCCTCTTTACCATTGAGATGAATATTTATGGGCATGCTCACTCCTACCAATTCAGGGAAGATGATGCCCTGTACCTGCAATCCTATCATCAAAGAACATGCATGTACATACATAATATAATATCACAACCAATGATAGGGATCTGTCAAGCGTGTGGATCTCACCGAAGCAAGTAACTACTGTGTGTGTGTAAATGGGTACCTATTGAAAATGACACAAACACTCAATAGGTCATTGCATTAGCTTGAAAGGTTAGATGAAACATGCATAACCACTAATATCGACCTATTACCTGCTAACTAGGAGGAGTGTAATTAGTAACATATTAGCCCTCAGAATATGCTACAAATCAGTGATGAATACAACCTAGCATGAAGGATTTTAGATTAAAAATAAGCTAAAAGATGATAAAGCATGCAATCTAGCTCTAAAAGATGAAATGAAAACAAAGAACTAGCATGATATAATAGATGAAATATAAATCTAACGTTAATTCAATAGCATAACAATGTATTTTTGATCTAAGGTGAAGGCTTATTTGCTCTCAAAATAGGCTTCTATTTATAGAAGAATGGGAGAAAGAGAGGGGGGACAAGGTTCATTTATGAATTAGGAGGCTCATAAATGAATATGTAAGATCCATTAATACCCAAGGCATTAATAAGGCATGGGAGAGACATGGGTTTAAGGCATCTTTATTAATGAAGGCATTAATAAAGGTCTTAAAGAGAGAAGGGAGGATATAAGAGAATATGAAATTTAAGAAAGTTCAGCTTGAGAAAGTGGACTTTCTCAAGTGGGTGGAGTTGCTAAGTATTCCTTAATAGAATGTGACAACATTAGGAGGTGGGTTAGAATAGAATTTAGGATTAGGATTAGATTAGCATGGGTGAATGGGTTGAGAAGGGTTAGAACCCAGGGTAGAAGTGGTTGAGATAGGTTATGTAAGGGTTTAGGGGAATATTAATAAATGAAATAAACTTATTTAATTCATTTAAAAACATAGGAATTAATTATTTAAACAATGAAATTTCTTTTTAATAATTAGAGAACTATAGCCATTTTAATTAAATTAAATAGGCTATGGGAATGGGTTAATTGCAAGTGGGTATTTGATTTAGGGATTTATTTAATTCCTTTATAATTAAATACTATAGCCATGTTCGATTTTCATTTGATTTCATTGGTTGAAATTGATTTGAATTGTATGGCTATAATAGTTAATATAAATCAGTGATAAAAATCACCTAAGATATTAAATTGATTTAAAGAATTATGCCAAGCAGTAATAGGGTCATTTGAACATAAATCAAGGGTATGATCACACTTAGGGAAAATAGGGTCTATAGTTGCGACAGACCAAATTCAGGTGGTTACATTTGCCTCTCTTTGAATTGATGTGCGAGCAGCGCATTGATTCAAAGAAAGTATTTGATTTTGACTTCAAAAAGATTGAGAATCCCGTTCTTGGTTGTCAAATGAAATTTTGATGAGATCAGTCTCGCACTTGATTGAACAAAATGGATAAAATTGATTTTGAACTTGGTTTTCATCCAAAGATCAATAAAAGATTTTAAAAATATCAATTTTGAACTTGGTTGTTCTCCAAAATTGATAATACTGATTCTGAACTTGTTTGTCATCTGAAAGCCAGTACAAAGCTGCTAAGAGCTTTAAAAATCTCCTAAAATGAGGAAACATAAGATATCCAGCTCATGAGAACCAAAGCTTTCTATCCAACAGTTCTGACATTAGTCATGAAACTGTTATGCCCCTTAATTTGTTTGATAATGAAGTCATTGTGATGTTGTTTTGAGAAAAAAATTAATTGATGATAGTGTGATCATGCCCCCTCGGGAATCAAATTGAAGGAAAAGAATAAAATCCCTTAGGTGAACGAACGAAATCACTTGCAGGAAGCGGGAGGATAAGAAAGAGAAAAAATAGAAGAAGGTGTGTTTAAAATAAACACAGTTATTAAGTTGAATTACATGAAAATATGAGTGATAATGATGTTGAGATCAAGATGTATGAGAAAATGTGCAATTATTACCAATGTGGTGAAGAAAGGAAGCAAATTTGCAAGTTTTGTGAAACTATCGCAAAAGGACATTGTGCCACTGAAAATGTCGTAGGCACCTTCGATTTGGTTCTCGTTTGAAGAAAAGAGAGCACAAATGAATTTATAGTTGTTCGAGAGGAGTTATGGAAATCCTAAATGTCCCAAAAGACCCATATAAGCCTCTAAATTAACCATTTCACTATTCATTTTGACATTTAGCAATAGCCAATTAGAGATCTCTATGGAGAAAATGGTGGTCCCCGTGAGGAAGCATCATTTCGAGATGAGCCGACGACATCAGCACCCAGTCGATTACCCACCGTCGGTAAGTGCTCGATAAACTACCCTATGAATTTTGTATTTTTGAATTTTGAGCATTTTTACGCATTTTAGAGCTAGTTAAAGAGAGGATCGCATCCAGGATTCTGGATCGCATCTTGCGAAATGTGCATTGCATCCATTTTTCCTGGATCACATCCGATTTTTCCCAGATTTTGCGTCGCATCTGGGTTTTCCAAGATCACATCCACTCCTTTAGGTTTAGACATCTTTTTAACAAGATCCCATCAGTGAATCGTATCCCATATTTTAGGGATTGCACCCCGTATTTAGGATCGCATCCTATTTTTCTAGGATCACATCCCGTATACACAGTCGCATCCTACTTTTTCAGAATTGCATCTAGTAAAAGACTTATGTTTTTTTATTTGTTCTGATCTGTTTGATTGCTGTAAACTTAAAATGATTGAGTAGAGTAGTAATATGCCCTCTATGGTAGATAGAATGCTGATGCTTTTCTGTATGTATCAAAATCAGGCCCAGTTTGAGGTAGTCACCTTTCGAGGCACGTATCCTGCATGAGTTCTGGCATTGTCTGGCCAGTTATCAGACGATGAGTAGAATATCATGATTTGATGTGGCTTACGATCATTGATAGGTTTACCCGAGATCAGGGTAAACTGAGGGCAGTTGACTACTCTGGCTGAGAGATGGCACTCAGAGCACAACACCTTCCACCTACCGATGGGTGAGATCACTATTACTCTAGAGGATGTTTGGAGGATTCTGCCTGTGCCCATGGTGGGTCATGAGGTTTTCTTTGAGTCTCAAGCTAGTGTGGTGATTGGGACTGCTCAGAGGTTTTTCCAGGATGACAGCATAGATCATAGGTACATGTCATGGGACTACATGGTCGATCACTATGATCGACTAGCTGTATATTTAGCTGGATTGGTAGGTGGCATCCTTATGCCAGATAGAGGACAACATGGTTTCCTGGTGGGCTGGGTCAGCATGGTCGAGTAGATGATCATCCACCACCGATGATTCGCCTGGGGGAGCTGCATTCTAGCACACAAATACCAAGAGCTGCACAAGATTGTGTATCATCATACCCGCAGCATGACTATAGGTATACTGATATTGCAGGTATGGGCCTAGGAGAACATCCCAGTGACATGGCTGATTGGTGACAGGAAGAGGGCTCCAAAGCAGCTCTATGTATATATGTATGCAGGTTTGTTATAGCAGCCCCACCTAGGCAAGGTTGAGTACTGGCGTCACTTATTCGATGATATGACAGAGGTTGTATGGCGACCATACCAAGACTATGAGGTATGGACATCTAATGCTTAGTAGGTCCCTTTTTTGTGTCAGAGAAGATATCTGATAGGCCAGACTGGATATATAATAGAGCGCTTCCTTGTGACTAGAGTTTTGAAACAGTACGGGTGGCGATAGGGCCATACAAAGGATGTGACAGTATATGCACGGATCTGAGATGAGGTGGCTGATTGGGGAGCCCAGCTGACATATGAGGATGTTGCATAGGATATCGGTGATATGGTAGCTGTAGACTAGGACCTTCACCCAGATGTTCAGGATGTAGGGGTATCAGATGGATATGCTACCGATATGCTCCAACATCCTTTTCTGAGATTCACAGTACCAGAGGAGATGATTCCTTGTATAGAGGAGCCTTTGGATTATGATCCAGAGGATTGACCCATTAGGGGGAGAGGTGGCAGGGATAGAGCTCCAGACAGACATGGGGGCCGAGATGGAGGCAGGGACAGAGACAAGGACGGAGGCAGGCATCCTCCCCCGGAAGATAGACATGACGGTGATGACCGAGGGGGAGGTGGTGAGGCAGTGGATACTGGTGGGCCAAGTGGCAGTGGGAAGAGATGGCTGAGGTACAGGTTTGTGGTCCCTTAGAGAGATTTAGGCCCTCTACTTACTCCTGAATAGCAGAGACAGAGGAGGCAGAGAGTACAGGAGTAGTTTCCTGGCAGAGATGGGGATCCTCTATCACGATGTGAGCAGGAGAGAGAGGAGCTCAAGGCTTAGATCACATCTTGAGAGGCCAGAGTCACCACTACAGAGGCACTTTTGGTAGATAGAGACAGACACCTCAAGAAACTAAGAGTTGAGAGAGACGTATAGGCCCAGACTGCAGTTCATCAGGGACAGAGGGTGACATATTACTATGATTTGTATCATGCTGCCATTCCTGATAGTCAGAGGGCACCCACCTTTTCACATATTTCTTTGTAGTCAGAGGGATCCATGCCACTACCTGTAGTGCCATTCATGCCACCCCCTCCTCCTCCTCTTGATCAGGGAGAGGGGGCAGGCCAGAGTTGAGACTATGCCTTGTGTATGTTTGTGACATTTATATATGTATATCTGGATCCTGCTAAGATCCCGTTTTTGTACATTACATTGATATATATATCTGATTCATGAGTTTTGGCATTCTAATTTTATTCATGTGTACTGACACTCTGTATATGATCTAATACACTTTATGTTGTGATACTCTTTATGCTCACTAATACTCTTTATGCTTATGATGCGTATCATACTTTGTTTTTTCTAGATTTTGACATGTTTCATATGTAGATGTATCCCTTTAGCTTTTCATAGATGTGGTAAATGTTTTGCACATGTGATGATATCTTGATCTTGTGATGAATGAGTTTAGTTGACAACATCATTTTTAAATGTGCAGGTGATGAATATATTACTGATGTGAACAAATGATATTTATGTGAAAATGCAAATGTATGTTTTCTTTGATGTTTCCAATTTTATTATGCAGAAATATATGTATGGATGCACTTAGGATGTAAAGATAAAAATGCAATACATGAATGTTTTACTTTCATATTTTTCAGTTTCATTTTCAAATGTGTGCAAAATGTATGTTATGGATGATATCAGTAATATAAATGATGTAAGTAACTTGATAATGGTAGAAGAAGATAGAACCCATGTTTTGAGCCTCAAAGTATCTTATGTTTTGTTATGTACTACTGGATAAAATGCATCAAGCAATCTCTAAATGCAGCTACATGAAGACTCTTAAGACTTGTCACTGATTTAGCAAATATTGCAACATTTTTATCATCATTGGGCACTTTGGAAATGGATACCATCGAATAGTACAATCATCACTAATACCCACTGATATTACAATAATATGAATACTATATTTTATTCGAATGTCAGAAATAGACTTAGGTACCAAGCTATAGAAGCCAGGACATCAAAAAAGTCACCTTCCTTTTAATATACTAGATTTTGATTAAGGCAAGATATTAAACCTGCAATGACCTTGAAAATTCATATTCTTGGGTACATTATGATTCATATACCTTAGTGAGAATATGGATCAGAAAATAGACAAGGAAATTGTGTCAAACTCACCATAGTTTACACATAACAAAGATCGAGATATATGCAGCTATCCATCCATAGTGGTAGCTCTTACCATAAACATCCAAGTTAGGTGAAATTTATAGAGTTATATGAAACAATCACCATACGCAGAAAATCAAGAAAAACATTATGCCCCCAATCCTTGCGACTCTTTGTCTTTGCACAGACATCATTGAGTAACTAAGAAGACATAATAAATCATAAATTGAGAATCAATCC
>MU223972.1:228016-244309 GCA_018584345.1 Thuja plicata | reverse complement strand
TGATGCCTGATTGCCAGGTTTTCACCACTTGGCAAGATCTTTTTCTTTCTTTTTGCTACCAAGATGCCTGTTTTACCAGGTGCTCATCAAGGCACTTTTTCTCTTTTTCAATTTTTTTTCTATTTTTTTTTTTTAATATTTTTGTAGTATCAAGGCGCCTGTTTACCAGGTTTTCACCAAAGATACCCATTTTGAAGGACCCTTTCCACTATTTTTGAATTTCTTCAGGATCAATTTTTTGAATGTTTTTGGTGTTTTTCAAGAAATTTTTGTTGTACAGGCTCTGCTAGCCGAACATTAAGCGTAGAACCGCTTCAAATGTAGAGTATTGATAGGATTAAGAAGAATGTCTCCCTTAGGTGTAGCTAACTGATAAGCTCCAGTCCCAAAAGTAGCAATGATGACATAAGGCCCCAGCCAGTTAGGTTCAAACTCTCCTTTCTACTCTCTGTTAGGCTGGTTCTTAGGATTCTCTTTTAGGACAAGGTCCCCCACTTCAAACTTGCATGGTTTAACCTTCTTGTTGTAACCTTTGGACATTCTTTCTTGGTATACTTTGAGGTGATAAAATTCTTGTTTCCTACGCTCATCCCATAGGTCCAAAGAATTTATCCGATCAATGTGGTACTGTTCATCAGTGACTAGTCCTTGTAGAGAGATTCGTAAAGATGGGTTTTCAACCTCAATAGGTAGTATTGCTTCAGCGCCATAGACTAGAGAAAATGGTGTGGCTCCATTTGCTGTTCTGATGCTTGTTCTGTAGGCCCATAGTGCTAGATTTAGTTGTAAATGTTAGTCTCTACCAGACTTGCTCATAGTTTTTTGTAGGATTTTGAGAATGTTTTTGTTCGATGCCTCAGCCTATCCATTACCTTGAGGATAATAGACCAAAGAGCAATGTTGAGTAATGTGGAACTGTTCATAGAGGTCATCAATGTCTTGGTTTTTAAATTGGCCCCCATTGTCTGTCACAATTGAAGAGGGTATCCCATATCTACAAATAATGTAGTTTAGAATGAACATAGCCACTTGTTTGCCAGTGGCTTTGATTAGCGGCATGGCTTTGACCCACTTTGTGAAATACTCAGTGGTCGTAATGATGAACTTGTGTCCATTTGAAAAGTTGGGATATATTTGTCCAACCAAGTCAAAGGCCCATTGCTGAAATGGCCAATGTGTTATAAAAGGTATGAGTTCTCTGGTAGGAGCATGGATGAGGTTTCCATGTCTTTGGCATTTAAGACATGCTTTGGAAAATTGGATAGCATATTTCTCCATTGTAGGCCAATAATAGCCTACTATAAGTAGCTTCTTAGCTAATGAAAAGCCATTTGAGTGTGATCCACATACACCTTCGTGGATGTCTTTTAAAGCTAGATCGGACTCTTCTAGTTTTAAACATCAAAGAAGTGTACCGACAAGACTATGTCGATATAGGTTGTTAGTTATGAGGACGTAACGCAATGCTATCCTAATCAGGGATCGTTTCTCATTTTTAGATAGATTGGCAGGAATGGTTTGGTCTAAAAGATAGGCAATAATACTGGCATATCGCGATTGAACGGTAGTATTTAAGGCATAGATTACCTAATGTTTTGGATTGGCAAAGGCAGGATAGGATATTTCTTCCACCAAGAAGTCATAGCAGAATTGATGTTCCTCCAGTTGTAGCATGGATGCTAAGGTAGCCATAGCATTTGTAGCTTTATTCTCTAATCTTGGTATCTGCTGAAAGGTGAGGAAGACAAAGTATTTCCCCAAATCATCTAGTTGTTTGTAGGGCACCAATTTCTCATCTTTTTTTTGATATTCCCCATTGATTTGATTGATAACTAGTTGGGAGTCACCATATATGTGTAGCTCAACAATCTTCCATGCTATGGTGAGCTTGAGGCCATTGACCAGTTCTTCATATTCTAAGATATTATTAGTACATGGAAATATTAATTTGTAAGCTTTGAGAATCTTATATCCTTGAGGAGTAATGAAGAGAACCCCGGCTCCAGATCCTTGTTGACTGAATGACCCGTCAAAGTACATCTTCCATGAATGTTCGGTGAGATGCATGATTGTTTCATCAGGGAATTCAACTAGTAATGGTGTATCATCTTGAAGTGGTGAATCAACTATTTGGTCAGCAAGTACCTGTCCTTTGATAGCCCTCCTTTCAACATACTCAACGTCAAACTCACTGAGAATGAGGACCCATTTTGCCAAACGGCTTGTTAATGCTGTTCTACTTAAAAGATACTTTAAAGGATCGATCTTAGCTATGAGCTTGACTGTGTGAGAGAGCATGTAGTGTCTTAATTTCTGTGATGCGAAGACAACTGCTAAACATGCTTTCTTAATAATACTATAATTGAGCTCATAGGTGACTAGAGTTCTAATAATGTAGTAGATAGCTCACTCTTTATTTGTTTCATCTTCTTGCGCTAGTAATACTCCTAGTAATATTGTTGTAGCTGAAATATATAGGAGCAAAGGCTTCCCATGAATAGGTGCCATAAGAATTGGTGGTGAAGCTAGGTAGGCCTTTAATTCTCTGAAGTTGGTTTCACAGTGTTCATCCCAGTTGAATGTAACTCCTTTATGTAGTATCTTAGTAAAGGGTTGTGCTTTATCTTCAAGTTGGGACATGAATCTCCTGATAGACTGGAGTCTTCCTTGTAGTGTCCTCATTTGACTGATATTATGAGGAGGAGTCATCTCTAGAATAGATTTTACTTTTGCTGGATCTACCTCGATGCCCTTAGCTGATACTATGAATCTGAGGAGCTTACCTGATTGAACCCCAAAGGCACATTTCTTCAGATTGAGCTTGAGTTGGAATTGTTCCATCCTGTCCAATATTTTTCCTAAATCTGAAATATGAGTACCTCTTTCTTTGGATTTAGCCAGTGTGTCATCGACATAGTCTTCCATGTTTTTGTGCATCATGTCATGGAATATGGTTGTCATAGCTCTTTGATATGTTTCTCTGGAATTCTTTAACCCAAATGGCATGACATTCTAGAAAAATGTGCCCCATGTGCATGTAAATTCAATTTTCTCTTGATCCTCAGGGGCAATCTTGATTTGATTATAACCCAAGAATCCATCCATTAAGGAATACATCTGGTAGCCAGCTGTAAGGTCTATAATCATGTCAATATTTGGTAAAGGGAAGTCATCCTTCAGACATGCTTTGTTGAGGTCCCTGAAGTCTGTGTAGATCCTAATAGATTTATCAGTTTTAGAAATAGGGACCACATTGGAGATCCAAGCTGCATAGGCAACGACCCGAATGAATCCAGCTTTTAACAACTTTTCTAATTCTACCTTCACCAGTAATGCAACATGAGGGTACATTTTTCTAAGTTTTTGTTTCACGGGCTTGATCCTAGGAGCTATAGATAAGTGATGCATAATGAGATTGGGATCTAGCCCTGGCATATTAGTGTAGGACCATGCAAAGTTGATCTTTTTCTCCTTCAAACATTCTGTGAATTGTAGCTTCTCTTCTTCTGATAGGGATTGTGCTAGATGAACTATCTGAGGATCTTCAGTAGTTCCCAAGTTCACTGGTTGTGTTGCTTCAATTAATACCAAAGATCTTTCCTAAAAGTGGTCAAGGAGGATATCAAGAGTCTCATCCTTGGGCGCCTCTAAGAGGTTTTCACCATTAGATACATCTTTTTTCTTTACTATTTTGGGATCTGATACTGCCACAAAGTGGTTTTCACCATCAGTCCACTTTTTCTTTTTCTTTTTCAATTTGTGACTAAGAAACTTGATATCCTCCTGCGACATCTTCTCGCTCCTTGCATTGGTGGAAGAAGGGTGAAGTTCACAAGCATTAAGGTAACAAGCCAGGGAGTGGTCATTGGAAAATGTGAGCATAGGTGTAGGATCTATTTTAGTCCAATCAATGAGGTCTGGAAGTACCAATTTTAAGGAGTTAGGTTCTGAGAAGGGCAGCATCGTGTTAGCATCACAACTATTAACCAACATGACACGGTCTGTTAAGTTAATATCTTTGATGTTTAGGTCAATAAGAGCGAGATCATTGTGAAAAGGGTCATTATCAAGCATATATGGATTGAACTCTAGGGACTCATCAGTAGATATCTCATCATCATCTCTTTGTAAAAGAAGGCTTCTTGCTTGTAGCCTATGAAATTCTTGTAGAGTTATGTATTCACCAGTGTCTTCGTCTATGATTGGAGGAAGGAACTCTTCCTCTTCTTCAGGAGGATCGGTGTCATTGAAAGGGATGTCAGGATGCCTACTAGGAGCTGTGGGATCTAGAAAAATGTGAATCATGTCTATCCCAATTTCTTCAGAAGTAATGGATAACCGTTCATACTCATAGTCATGAGAGTCTGTGATATCATCATCAGATCTATTCAAATATTCAGCAATGTTCATTTGATGGACACGGTTAGCTGCTTGTAGATCAAAGTGAGGTAGATCTAGGATAAGTGTAATAGTAACCAATTGCCCCTAGTTAGGATGGAAATGCTGTGGCCGGGGTTTCTCTTGAGTGATAGTAGCTACGGTGTCTCCAACTTCTTGTATGGGCGGTTGTTCTAGTAGAGGGTATGAAGATCTTGTCGTACCTCAAAACTAGGTACATAGCGTTCTCCTTGATATTCTAGATTTTCTATACCAACATGTAGCAATCTCTCATAAAGCCATGGGTCTGAGACTATTTCATCTGTTTTATCACTCTCTACTTTAGAAGGTGGACTCTGCTTTGGAGTAGGTTTGTTGAATTGAGTATTGAAGCCCAATCCTATTTTGTCTTTGTTGAGGTAGAACTCCATGGGTATAGGTTTGATGATTCCTCTTCCTATGTCACTAAGAGGCCCTTTTTATTTGTATCCCATTTGTTTGAGGAAATCATATCCTTTTCCATACTGCTTCGGGGATATCTTTACATTTTTGACCTCAGAGTCCATTGATTCTTCTTTGTAAAGCCAATTTAAGACTACCTGGTCTTCTGTGTTATCTAAAGAAGATGTAGATTCCTTTACCATACCAGTATCTTTGTGTACTTCTAGTTCCTATACTGCAAGAGGTGTGAATTTTTATGATGGTTTTCTGTAGGATTTTGGTGATACTGGAAGCTTTGTTATTGAAGGATTTAAGTCCAAATTGTATTCTCCCATTCCCACTTCTTGAAGTTTCAATGTTTTGCTAAAGCTTTTCATGACCATGTCCTTGGTTGTTTTAGGAGTAACTTCATCCATAGCCTCCTTGTTGTGGGGAATCATGCTACCTACTTTAATATTGTTGCAAGCGTAATTGGCATCTGCAGGAATTGTGACCTCTATTCCATTATGTGGAAATTTGATGCATTGATGATAGGTAGATGGTATAGCCTTCATCTTGTGGATCCATGGTCTCCCTAGTAGAATGTTGTAGGCTAGTGGTAGATCTAGAACCTAACATATGACATCTCTTTCAATCGGTCCAACTCTGATGGGTAGACAAATAATACCTTGGGAGGATCTTTCTTCCTCATCATATTCTTTGATGGTTATTTTATTTTGGGAGTCAATTGTTTTCTCTGAGAGGCCTAGCCTTCTGAAAAGATCTAGTGTACAGATATTTAATTCGGCACCTCCATCTATCAACACACATCTAACATGAGATTTATGAATAAGATCTTTAGTATGGAGAGGTTGATTGTGTGGATGGGTCAATGATTTGTAATCCTCCTCAGAAAAGGAGAGGTAATGTAGCGCTGATATATGATTGACCATCACTTGGAATTTGTTTATATCTATATCCTTTTGAATATTAGCAGTGTGTAGAGCTTGTTCTAGGATTTCTCTATGCATAGTGGATATTTTGAGTAATTCAAAAATGGAAATCTTGGCAGCAATTCTTTGTAATTGATCCACCAAGTCATATTTTTCTCCAGGGATAGTGACCACATGTTTTGCTCCCGGTTTAGGAATAGTGATAATAGGAACCTTGGGTGTAGATGTCTATTTTGGAGGTCCCTTTATCGTAACCTGTGCTTGGCTCTGGGTTACAGCATTTTTTGAGGATGAGGCTACTTTGATGGTGATTATGTTGATAGATTCATTTTTAATGTTAAGCATATTGATCACGTTTTCATTTTTGGAGTAGGTGTAATGTACCTCATTAACTTTCCCTTTGGATGTTTCTCCTTGATTTTAATTGGGGAATGGTTTATTAAATGTTGTGTGATCTTCATTTGTAGTGTGTCCATCCACCTTAATTTTACCCCCTTCAATAAGGTCTTGGATAACGTGCTTGAGCTTAAGACAATTATTTGTCTTGTGTCCCGTGTTTTTGTGGAAGACATAGTAGGATTTATCATCCCACCATCTAGGTTTAACCATTGGTTCCTAAGGTTTAGAATCAGGAATTGTGAGGAGTTTTTTATCCACCAATGTTTTTAAGATGGTCTCAAGAGGTTCTCCCAAAGGTGTGAATGTTCTTTGGGTTTTTGAATTCCATGTTCATCCCTTGTCATTATCATTGTTGGCCTTAGGAATGGGAGGTGTTATTTTAGCCTCCTTGCTTGCTTGCATACCATTGGTAAGATTGAATGCTTCGGTTTTGAAATTAATGTGGGAAGCATCAACCACTCCATCATTGACAACATTTTTATTGTTTTTCCACCACTTAGGCTTGGAATTGGAGCTACTACCTTTGTTTTCATTTTGAAGGGCAATCTCCCCCTTTTTGACTATGACCTCCTCGATATGGAGAGCATTCTTAATCATTCTATCAAAACTAGGAGAATCTTGCATTTGTAGAGCATAGCTCAATTCAGGTATGAGATTATTAACAAATATCTCCATCTTTTCTATTTCAGAGATGACTTTTGAATATCATGCAAAGATCTTCCTCCATCTTTGTAGGAAGTGCGTAAAGGATTCTCCCATTTTCTGCTTGGTATTACATAGATCCATCATGGTAACATCATGTTGAATGATGTAAGAATAGTGTTGAATGAATCATTGCATCAACTCTTCAAATGTCTTTACTTTGGGATTCAACTTTGAAAACCATTCCATGGCATTTCCTCCTAGACTTCCTGGAAATAGTCTCATGAGGTAAGTGAGTTCATGCATATACTCAATGCTAAGAGTGCAAAATTCTCTTACATGATCATGTGGATCAGTTTCCCTTGTGTATTTGTCATATTTTGGTCTTGCCACATTAGGAGGAAATGGAATCATGGTGATACTCTTATCAAAAGGAAATGGACAAATGACGTCTAAAGAGTATTTTATTTTTGGGTTGTCTTTCTCTTGCTTGAGGTTTTTGAGCTTAGTTTGCATTTGATTGAGCTGATGAGTAAGAATAGATATGGGGTTTGGTACCTCCTTTTCTTTGAGATCATTCACATCAAAATTCTGGGGTAATTTAACACCTGTGGATGCTAAATGGAGAAAGTATTTTTCTTTGTCATCTCTGATTATCCGTTCCAACAGTTTGTGGATTCTTTTGCCTTGTTTTAGCTTCTCGTATTCATCTTCAAGGATTTCTTCATCACTATCAGACCCAAACAGATTATGTTCAAACCTAGGTCTTTCTTCCTCTTTCGAGCCTACGAATTGTGCTTGTTTGCCATAACTGTCAAAGGCTTTTCTCCAATCGTTAGTGTTGCTACCCATTTGAGGTGAATCAAGATCAAACAGGGAATTGTGAGAAGTTTCTCCTTGAAAGTGTGATGTTTTAGGAGGCACTTTGGATTCTTCAGTTGTGTACTTGTTGCATCTCGTGTTAACCATGAAGTTTGTTTCTCAACTTTGTCAACGTTTCCCAATAGTACTAGCAAGGATTCCAGATCGTTCAAGTGGGTGTGTCTAGGTAGAAGTAAATGTTTGTTTGTTTGGTGGATGTAAATGATTCCAGTGTCTGAGGGTTAGAATGCCCTGATAGTGAGCTGGGAACCAAGTTGTTGATAGAAAATGGGTAGACCACATGTATTAAACTGACTGTGAAAGACTGACTAAGCATGCAGGGTAGATTTTATGAAAGTATTTTGAAAATAACAGTAGGGAGACCAGAAGAGATAATAGGGACCAATTAAAGAGCCAAAAGGGTACCTAAAACAATTGAGACCTTCCAAGAAAGACTACTAGAAATTCCCACTATCTAGGATGCGAGCTCCCAGATATGAGCTTTTGACAGAACCAGATGCGATCCTAAACTCTGGATATGATTCTAGAAAATTGAATGCGACCTGTTGCATGACGAAATATGAGCTGATGCACCAAATATGACCCTAAATACAAGATACGACTCAGGAAATCCCAGATGTGATCTTATGATGGACTTGTCAATTTTGGTTCATTTTGAAATTTTTGTGTGTTGAGGAACGTGAATATGTTTGTCTCCAAATTGCATCAAAGGGGTATTTTGTTAGATTTAAAAGATGTTTGTACTCTAGGGTATGAAATTTATTGATTGTTATGAGGAGATTATCTTTTTAATGACCCTTTTGACATATCAGGCAATTTTGCATTGTTAGAAGGGGTGGATCCAAACACACATCTTTTTCTTGTTCTCTAGGTGGAGGATGAAAATCGTTTGCTCGTTGACTTAGGTACACACTCAAATGCTAATAAAAATATAGCCATCACTAAGTATGCAATAGCTCCAGTCATGATACTGTATTAGCCGACTCCAAACGCAAGTGAGGGCAGGATATTATGAGTGTCTTGGGGAAATTACTTTTTGCCTTGGACAAAGATTATCACCCTTTCAGGGATGAATCAGGAATTCTTTCAGTTGAATGTGTTGTAGATTATTGGGCAATTTGTTCAAAACTGTCCCCCATAGAATTGCACAAGGCAAAATTGAGGTGTACAGCCCTATGAGTACTTGAATATATAGAGTCTCGCAAGAAAGATTGAAGTGGCTCCACTCTATATATACCCTGATATGTTTAAGGAATGATGTCCAAATTCCAAGAACAAAACCAGTTCTGTCTTCCGAGATTTTGGCCTACAAGGAAGCAACTATTTATAGTGAGCTGGAAGGGTCGACGTAAGACCTGTCCTCACTTGGGTCATTGCCGGGAGATTTTTTCCTCAACCGGCAGGCCCTCTACTGTTAAAAAGAGTGGTAACCAGGATTGGCGAGCTTAGAAGTTCTAGATTTCTGATTCTTCAAAAGAAGAAGAGCATACTCTCCTATTCCATGTCATTTTCTCCTCAAACACAATAAACAATGTTCTTTCCCCACACTATGTTGAGTTTTTTTAATGATTCCTATTTTAAAGAACACAGCAAGGGAAAGTTTGTTTTGTTCATTTACCACATTGATTTAGTGATTTGTGTTGTTCAATTTATGATCCCAAAAGTAATTATACAATGAAGCTTGTTCAATTAAACCACATATTTAATACTTTGTTTTTGTTCATTTACTATCCCAAATCAAATTAAATGATGTGTTTTCTTGTTCAATTATCCCCAATTTTATCACAAATGATAGGACAACGTCCGAATTTCTAATTTTCCTCAAGAGGAAAAGAGCATAATATCTAGTTTCTTATCAAGTGGGAAGAAATGGTCTTTAAGTTATGAAAACTAGGAAATATAAGTCAATATGGAAGGGGTCTAGATAACCTGCGAAAACCACGTTAGTACTTTTGCTTAGTCTGACTCCATGAAACCTGTTAAAAGATACTTGAAAACACTGGTTAGGCTGCAAAACATAGAAAACACAACTAGTTGAACTTGTTAGGATTAGGCAAATCAAAAGGTCAAGATTCAAAACTAGATGCGATCCTAAATTCTTACCATATATGATGTAGTATTCGATATGCGATCTTATTCCCCAGATATGATCCTGTGCTGATGAGATGCGAATTAAAACTAGATTCGATATGAGAAATATTGGATGCAATCTGGAAACCACGCGGTGCAATGGCATATCCAGGATGCGAGCCTGCAATCATATTTGTGATTCTGTGTTTGATTTTTGAGTCTATAAATGGCCAAAAATTGTTAGAAAATGAGGCTAAAATCAAAATCGAGCCCCACGGTGGGCGCTTGAAATGTGTGTGTGCAAATGGGTACCTATTGAAAATGACACAAACACTCAATAGGTCATTACATTAGCTTGAAAGGTTAGATAAAATATGCATAACCACTAATATTGACCTATTGCCTGCTAACTAGGAGGAGTGTAATTAGTAACATATCAGCCCTTAGAATATGCTACAAATCAGTGACAAATACAACCTAGCATGAAGGATTTTAGATTAAAAACAAGCTAAAAGATGATAAAGCATGCAATCTAGCTCTAAAAGATGAAATGAAAACAAAGAACTAGCATGATATAATAGATGAAATATAAATCTAATGTTAATTCAACAACATAACAATGTATTTTTTATCTAAGGTGAAGGCTTATTTTCTCTCAAAACAGGCTTCTATTTATAGAAGAATGGGAGAGAGAGAGGGGGGACAAGGTTCATTTATGAATTAGGAGGCTCATAAATGAATATGTAAGATCCATTAATGCCCAAGGCATTAATAAGGCATGGGAGAGACATGGTTTAAGGCATCTTTATTAATTAAGGCATTAATGAAGGTCTTAAAGAGGGAAGGGAGGATATAAGAGAATATGGACTTTAAGAAAGACCAGCTTGAGAAAGTGGACTTTCTCAAGTGGGTGGAGTTGCTAAGTATTCCTTAATGGAATGTGACAACATTAGTAGGTGGGTTAGAATAGAATTTAGGATTAGGATTAGATTATCATGGGTGAATGGGTTGAGAAGGGTTAGAACCCAGGATAGAAGTGGTTGAGATAGGTTAGGTTGGGGTTTAGGGGAATATTAATAAATGAAATAAACTTATTTAATTCATTTGAAAACATAGGAATTAATTATTTAAATAATGAAATTGCTTTTTAATAATTAGAGAACTACAACAATTTTAATTAAATTAAATAGGCTATGGGAATGGGTTAATTGCAAGTGGGTATTTGATTTAGGGATTTATTTAATTCCTTTATAATTAAATACTATAGCCATGTTCAATTTTGATTTGGTTTGATTGGTCAAAATTGATTTGAATTGTATGGCTATAATAGCTAATATAAATCAGTGATAAAAATCAACTAGGATATTAAATTGATTTAAAGAATTATGTCGAGCAGTAACATGTTTGTTTGAACATAAATCGAGGTTATGATCACACTTAGGGAAAATAGGGTCTATAGTTGTGACAGACCAAATTTAGGTGGTTACAACTATGTCTCCGTCCTCTACAACAATAACATGCAAACATACTTAAACATGATAACCATACACAGGCAAGTATGGGGTAAGTACAACATAATCAAAACATAAATCATCGCATCATGATAATATCCATAATATCATAATCAATAGTCACCATCAACTGAAAGAATAGTAGCTCTCATTGAAAGTAGCCTAAAATAATTTGGCCAATCAACTAAAACCAATTCCTAAAAGAGTATGGCATCACAAACTAAAATGAAAAACATGGGTGGGTATTACATCCACCCCCCCTTGGATTAGGCTTACTCCTGGAAGCCTGTAAACAAGAAGGGATATATTTCATGTAATCTAGCTACATCCTCCCAAGTCACTGAAGAGTCATCATTTGGGTCCCATTGGACCCTTACCTTCTCTATGGTGCGATCTTTGAGGGTCACACCCTACTGCTCAGAATATGTATTGGCTCCAAAGCCAGCTGCCCATCCTCGACCTGTAATGCATTCCAATAAAGTACATGCATAATGTTAGGTATATATCTCCTAAGAACTAAAGCATGAAAAACATCATGGATGCATGAAAGGGTAGGTGGAGAAGCAAGTCGATAAGCAACTGGTCCTATCCTCTCTAGGATCTCAAACGGTCCCACAAAATGAGGTGCCAACTTTGAACCCTTTCCATAATAGATAAGAATCTTCCATGGGTGCACTCTCAGGAATAGTCTATCTCCAATTATGAACTATCTATCCACCCTATGAGCATATGCGTACTTCTTCTGTCTATCTTATGCAGTCACAAAATGCTCATGAATCCTCACTACCTGCTACTCCATGTCTCAAAGCATCTCAAGACTAAGAATAATACGGTCCTCTATTCTATCCCATCTCAAAGGTGTATGACAAGGACAACCATACAACACCTAAAAAGGCACCATGCCAATGGAACTTTGATATCCATTGTTATATGCAAACTCCACTAGGTACAAGTAGTCCTCCCAATGAGTCTGTCTATCCATGACATACATCCTCAACATGTCCTCCAAAACTTGGTTCACCTGCTCTGTTTGTCCATTAGTCTCAGGATGATATGCTAAACTGAAATTCATCTGAGCACCTAAATCATGCTATAAAGATTCCAAAGGCTGAGGTAAAAATAGGATCTTAATCCGATATAATACAGAGAGGAATGCCATGAAGATTCACAATGTCCTACATGAAGACTTGGGCTACAGAAGCTATTGTGTAAGATGATCTCATAGGTGATAAATGAGCCACCTTGGTTAACCGTTCAATGGTCACCATGATAGCATCATGTCTATGAGGAGTCATAGGCAATCCAACTATGAAATCCATATAAATAATGTCCAAATTCCATGATGGAATGAGATTGGGCTGAAGAAGCCCTGTTGGATGTCGGTGATCCACCATGACCCTTTGACACTCTAAACACCTAGCCACAAATTCTACAATCTCCCTCTTCATACCAGCCCAATAATAGAGCTATTGAAGATCTATGTACATTTTCTTAACACATGGATGTGCCGAATAGGGTGCATGGTGAGCCTCGAATAACACTAATGTACACAGATCATCCAATGGTTGTACATAGATCTGGCCCATATCATGCAACAAACCATTTGACTCTAGAACATAGCTAGAGAATCCTCCCTCTAATGGTCTCCCTGACTCTATCTCAGCTTTCACCTCCTAATACAATGTATCTCTAGGAAGTGACTAGAGTATCCTACTCCTCAAGTCCATGTTAAGAGTCAATGCTAGAACGACCTACCTCTTGCGACTCAATGCATCTACAACCACATTTTCCTTGCCCTGAATATACTTTATCTCCAAGTCATATTCGCAAAGGAACTCCATCCACCTTCTCTGTCTGGCTTTCAGATTAGGTTGGAAAAAGATATACTAAAGGCTACGATGATTGCTATGAAGCTCAAACTGGTGTCCCAAAAGAAAATGCCTCCATCGTACCAAAGCATGGACAACCACATCTAGCTCTAGATCATGAGGAGGGTAGTTAAGCTCATGATCCTTTATTTTGTGAGACACATAGGGAATCACTCACCCATCCTGCATGAGAACTGCTCTAATACCCTCTAATGATGCATCAGTCCATACAACAAAAATCTCCCACTGGATCAGGCATAGCTAGGATAGCTACACTAGTGAAACACACCTTGAGACTCTAGAAATCCTCCTCACACTTCTCTGTCCATACAAACTTCTTCCCTTTCAACTTAAGAGATGTAATAAGATGTGCGACCCTAGAGAAGTTGTTCATGAACCTGTGGTAGTATCCTGCAAGACCCATGAAACTGCGCACCTCAGACACATTAGTGGTTGCTGGACACTCCACAATAGCCTAAATCTTTGAAGGATCTACTGAGATACCTTCTCCAAAAATGACATGACCAAGATACTGAACCTCAGTCTAGAAGAAATCACACTTAGCCATATTGGCATAAAGTTGATTCTTCCTAAGGCACTCCAGAACCTGTCGAAGATGCTCTTCATGCTCCTCCATGGACCTAGAGTAAATAAATATATCATCTAGGAAGATGAGAACAAAGTGATCTAGGTACTCTCAAAACACTAGATTCATCAAACACATGAACACGGATGCTACATTCGTCAACCTTGTCTTGTGGATATCAGCATCCTCTATCTATAATTGTTGGTATCCTGACTTCAGATCAATCATAGAGAACACCTTGGCTTCCTTGATCTAATCAAACAAGTCATCAATACATGGTAATGGGTACCTATTTTTGATCGTTACCTTGTTCAAATATATATAGTCGATACACAAGCGTAATGATCCATCCTTCTTCTTCAATAAGAGGATAGGTGCACCCCAAGGAGAAACAGTAGGGCAGATGCTCGACTTTTCCAATAGCTCCTCCAACTGTAGCTTTGGCTCACTCAAATCATGAGTAGCCATATGACATGATGC
Source organism: Thuja plicata (assembly GCA_018584345.1). Taxonomy (NCBI): domain Eukaryota; kingdom Viridiplantae; phylum Streptophyta; class Pinopsida; order Cupressales; family Cupressaceae; genus Thuja; species Thuja plicata. Next base: position 230,121 of record MU223972.1, on the reverse strand, counting down.
TCTAGATATAGGCTCTTCTCCCGGCACAAGCTCTATGCAGAAGTCTATGTCACGCTTCAGTGTTGTAGCTGGAATCTCATCAAGAAATACATCAATAAAATCTTGTAGTATAGGATGATCCAAAGCCTTGACTTCACTTTCCATATTTTCTATCTCATAAATGGATACTGCATACATCTGAAAACCCTTTCACATACATCACTTCAGTTGCATAGTGGATATCATGCGAGGGGATATGGGTCAAGGAATCCCCACAATGTGATGATCCTTGCCAGCATCATCCTTGCAAAGAATGATCTTCTCTCTACAATCGATCTTAGCTCTATGAGCCCCCAACTAGTCCATTCCCAAGACAACCCCATATGACCCCAAAGGAATCACACATAGGTCCACCAAGGTAATGAACTTCCCTAGGTTCAGTTCACAACAATGAACCAAGGAATCCATAGCTACCCTAGCCCCTGAGGCTAGCTCCACTTGCCAACCTAACACTTGCTTTGTAGCCACTAGCCCACAACACTCAATAAGGAAAGGTGAAGTGAAAGAGTCAGTCACTCCTAAATCAAATAATATAGAAATGGAAGTACCCTGAATAGTACCTGAAGTCTCAATGACTGTGCCCTGATGCTCTACTTGCCTCTGATCAAGAGCTACAAACACTCTATGTGAACCTCCTCCTATAGTAGGCTCTAAGGCTACTAGGCTCTATGTACAATACTATGGTTCTCTTTATATAAAATTCACTACAATGTGGCCAAACTGACCACAAGTGAAACACCCTATGCCTCTAAAATTGCCTCTCACATTCGAGGGCGCACTAGACTGCTAAATACTCCCTCGACTCAGACTAGGCTGTGCACTCTGAGCTATCTAGTTGGATTAATTATGCCTATGGAACTATCCACTCCTCACACTTTTACCACTTTGGGTAGGTGGTGTAGCCTTCTATTGTTGATGCTCACTCTAGCTCTGGTTCTGATTACCTCTATAATATTTGGATGGCTTTTTGAAGTTCCTAGCACCCTGCGAATGGTTACCTCTATAGCCTACTCCAGAAGCTCCACTAGCCTAACCACCCTGTCTACCTCCATGGCCTACTACCAATTTCACCTCTGATAAAATAGCCTTAATCATCATAGCTCACAAGTCTATTGGCTCAAAGAGTTTCTCATCCCCTACAATGCAGGCATTAATCCCTCGTACAAAGTGTTGTACCAATAATGCGGTATCCTCGCTATATCTGGAGTACTACTTGAGCTCATAAAAATGATGCTCGTACTACTCCACAATCAATGTTATCTCTTTGCTACCTCCACTGATCAGATAGGAACCTATCTCTGAAGTTCTTGAGAAAGAGTTCCCAAGTAATAGTGTCCATACAGAGTCCTAGCTTTTGCTCCTCAATCTTCTACGAAATAGCCACAAAATGTGTCAACTACATCATAGCATATCTCACATTATTATTACTACTAAAGGGATGCATCATGAATACTCTATCCAAAGCTATCAGCTAAGTCTCTGCCTCTAAACTAGAATCCTATCCAGCGAAAGGAATAGCCTTTCCTCTCATCAGGTCTCTCATGTTGTTGGCTACAACCACTACTGGATCCATTGATATAGTCCTCCCATGAGGGCTCTAGGATCTCTACCTCTATCTATCCTCCTACTAGGAGTAATGAGATGCCTCTCACTACACTCTAGCTCTCTTAGGAAGGTAATCTAGGATAGCCTGAAGGATCTACCTAGTATTCATACCCCCAAACTCATCCTGATCCTCTCTCCCATGTTCACCCCTATCCTGATGCTGCTCACCCTCCTATCTAACACTAGTGGAGGAGCTAGCCCATTGGTCTCCCCCACGGGAACCATACCTACCCCTACCATGACCTCTAGCTGCACGAGTCTTAGGCATAATTCCTGAATCAAATAGAGATAGATAAAACATTTACCAAATAGCTTGAAACATAAACTAAAGAATGAATAAACCATAAAATAATAATTTAAAAACAAATGTGTAGTATGTCTATGTTTTAGTTTCAAGTACAAGCTAGACACAACCTAATGGGCATACAATTTCTAGAGTCCCCATTGTAGAAACCTAGATC
>MU223972.1:178925-221814 GCA_018584345.1 Thuja plicata | reverse complement strand
AAAGTTATAGAAGGATGTTTGGAAAACACTTGAAACAACTTGTGCAACATGATAATGAATAGAGAAATGCATAGAAAATAGATTTAAATACATCCAAATGCATTCAAATGAAATCTATAAGCATGAAAAATGTAAATGTTTTTGTATTTTTAAAGCATTTGTGATTTTTAATTTTTTTTTATAAAAATGCAAGAGCATAAAAGAAATATACTTTTAAATGCATGTAAGATCTAACATAAGATGCAAATCTAACACCAAAAAGAAAGCGTTGTCTATCACGGGTTCACCTTGAAATGTAACATATAAAATAGAGGTCACCAAAATGTAACGTAAGAAAAGATGTCACATTTGAAAATGTAGATGTTTGTGTGATGTGTGGGGGAGATAAGATGTTCCTTTTAACCTCAAATGCACAAATGAAATATCCAAATTGATTAACCCAAAAGAAGGATCAATGCACAAATGAATCATCCATTTGAAAATGAGAGAAAATAGGAAAGATCTTAAATTCCTATTTTAGAAAGGAATGTATATGATAGTTCTAGGAATTGAAATGGATGAGATGAAGTACCAACCTTAAAATAGTGTAGATCAAAGAATGTTATTTTCTCAAAACTGTAGACTATTTTTGGAAAAAATGAAGTTTGATCCAGAAAGGAAATGTAGAGCCGAACAAAACCCAAAAATCATTTTCCGTTCTGATATCATCTTATGGAAAAGGTCAACCTTGACCCACAAATGTCAACCCGGACCCAATAATGTCAACCCTGACCTGCACAGATCCGAAAGTGACTCTATTTGTGGATCCCAAAATTTGCCAAAAAGGGTATCCAGATCTGAGTTCAAATCCATAGTCCCAAACCTGTACCTGTAAGAAAAAGAGATTTTTTTTCTAGGGGGAAGGGTTTTCCTTGGTCAAACCCCAATTTTGTAATTAACCTTAAATATATGTAATTGAAATTGTAGAAATAGACAAAGTAAATGCTTAAATTCACCTTGCTTGTAAAAGTCCTTGTGGAGGATTCGAATCCTTCAATCCACAAGTATGTATGCACCAATGGATCTAGAATGTAGGATGTAGGATGTCTTCAATCAATTTATTGTAGAGCTCTAACACCAAGTCTCGAATGGGTTCTTGATTTGGTAGAGGCTTGGAAGAAGGTGGATGGAGAGATCACCAAAAGGGCACTATGTAGCTTGAATCCTTTAATGGCCCTCAATAGATCTCCTTCATGAAAATGGATGCTTGAATGCTTGAGAATGGATGAATTCTTTCTTTAAATATTTCTTTAATGCTTTCTTGAATTTCACTTGAAGATAGTTTTTGAATGTTTGATCACGATTCGAAGACTTAGAGAAAATGAGAGGAGAAGGCTTCCTTTTATATGAAATTAGGGCACAATCTTCTAAGGAGGCTAACATAGGATAATTAAATTTTCATTAAGGCCCTTACCCCTAGGAGAGGACCTATGTTAAATATAATATAAGAATCAATGCTTTGGAGCCTGAAACAGCTGACCCGAAAGCGGGAAATAACTTTTGCAAAGACCGACATCCAAAAACTGGAAGACCCTGAAGTTTGAACCCTTGGTCAAGGATGAGATCTACCTTGACCTAGGTCAGGGTTGAGGTCAACCCTGACATAGATTAGGGTCAAGGTTTACATAGAAACAAAATATTGACCCTGACGCTAAGGTCAAAGACCTCACATGTGCAGTCCAAGATGCCAAAAACTGGATGGAAAGAAGTGGAAAGAGAGGTAGAATAGGGGGAAAGCCAGGTCAAAGTCACGAGCCCATTCAAGGTGCTTGATATGACCCTGAACCACTTACTCAGAAGGCTAAACTAGTCTACAATGGAAGTGCTTCCATTTTCTAACTATACACATACAAATAGGAATGGTCACATATAGGTACACATACAGATAACATAATAGAAAGGGTCATCATGGTCAATTTAGGGTAATATCATGAACACACGTGCCATAGGGTAATAGAAATAATAAACATTTCCCTCCAGCCTCTGTGTACATCCTAGGTCATCTAATACCCACAAATAACCAACACATTTAAGCACAAGAGATCCATAATGATGCATAGAAACCAAAACATCCTAAAGGATTGAAAAATGAACATAAGAGAAGAACATTTACAAATAGCCTCATTCCAATCTTCATTCAATCGCTTAGGTTTGAGAAATAAATAATGTCATTCAAATTTATCTTATTTAAAACTCTTTCTAGTATTTTAAATAATCTAATTGAAATATTCATTGAATAAGTTATGTTCAGTTAGCAACTCCTAATATCCTACATCACCTCAGAATTGCCAAATTAAAATTAACAATAATTAATTTTAATCAGTATAATATACCAATTCAAAATGATAATTAAATCCTATTAACATATTAATTACCATTAATTACTAACACATTAATAAACAACCTAATGCCAAGTTAATAATATAAAAGAATCTAAATTAAATATATTCATAAATTAAATTTAGTTAAACTAATATTAGAAATAAATTAATTTAACTTTTAAACAAATTAAAATTAAACAAATTAAAATTTAATAAAAATGAATATTTAAAAATTACATTTAAGAAAAAACAACTAACAAAAAAAAAGAAAACACTTTATGCATAGGGGGGACGTGGACCCCATGTATCCCCCAACCCCCATTTCTATGTGGTAAGCACCGCTGGCAGACCAAGTCTGCCACTGGTGGACCGGCCTGCCTTACGGTAGTGCCGGCAACAACGGGCCCGACGCACCGTGAGGAGGGTGGGTGGAGCCCACCACTCCCCACCTCCCATGCTAAAACACAAGTTTTAAATATTAATTTAAACAATGCGCGGGAGGGTACATAGCTCAATCATTGATTTTTTTTAATTTTTTATTTTATTTTCAATTTAAAGAAATACATTAAAGCTGGGAATAAATAACAAGATTTTTTTTTCTTTTTAATAAATCCAAAAAATGGAAAAATCAAAAAAGGAAGTTTATTTTTTTTACTGTGTAATTTTTTTTAACTTTCACCAGTCTGTATTTTATATAAAGAGTTCATTTTGTTTACTTAGTTAAATTTTAACAATAGAATTACATGGAACCCCAAATATTTTAAATTTCTCTATAGTTAGGACTATAGGCAGACTTATTTTTTCAATTTCTAGGAGTTTTACAAGAGATCTAATTACAAAATTTTGATGGCATAACTGTACCATACTAAGAAATACATAATTATAAAAATGATAGATCCAAGCTCCTCCTAAACCCCAAAAACATTGAATCATCAATAACCCATAAATTTAATTTCTCCTATAGTATAAACTATACAAAGGGTTAATTTTTTGTTTTCTAAGAGATCTAGAGGGAATTTCTTCCCAAAATTCTGACATCATAACCCTACGATGCTAAGAATATATAGAATAAAATAAATTTAGATCTAGGGTTTCTATAAACACCTGAAAAAATATAAACAATAATTAAGCCATTTAAAAGCCAAAATAATAAACATGCATTAAATCAACATTGAAAACCTCAGATCTACAAAATTGAAACCATATATGGAAAATGAAACCTACCTTGATTCCAATGCAAGAAATAGAAAAATGTATCTTGGAGGATGAAAGCACATCTGAAAACCCTCAAGCCCAATTCAACCACATATCTAACAACTATGAAGATCCGAGCACACACACAAGCAAGAAAAATATTGAAAACTTCAAAGCAACAAGGATCCACAACAATCCATAATTCTTCAAAAACCCAAAATCACCAAGAGCTCTCCAAATCTCAAAAACATGTTATTAGAGAATGGATGACCAATTCCCCCTAACAAGATTCAAATTCCCCTAAACATGCAAAGGTTGATGACAACTCCCAAGTCAATCCCTAAAAAGACTTAACTTGAAAATTGAAAGTAAATCCAAATTAAATAAATAAAATATGCTTTATTGCCACAACTCAACTTTGACTCCTAATTACAAGTTGAGATATTTAAATTTGAAAATACTTTTTCAATACATTCATGTACATGTAATTAATAAAATATTTAATTAAATAGATTAAATATTTATGTCACAATTATGCATGCAACCAAATATTTAATTATTTAATTAATCATATAGGCACATTTACACACACATAATCAGGAGAGAGGGTATTCAAATTTTGTCAATCTAGACAAATCCGGATAGGGTAGCCATGCTGAAACTCATCCAACATTTAGGATGATTAGGCTTAGGTTATGGTTTTTGGAACTATATGTTACCTCCCCTCTTTACCATTGAGATGAATATTTATGGGCACGCTCACTACTACCAATTTAGGGAAGATGATGCCCTGTACCTGCAACCTTGTCATCAAAGAACACGCATGTACATACATAATATAATATCATAACCAATGATAGGGATCGGTCAAACATGTGGATCTCGCTAAAGCAAGTAACTACGTCACCGTCCTCTACCACAACAACATGCAAACATATACATAAACATGATAACCATACACATGCAAATATGGGGTAAGTACAACATAATCAAAACATAAATCATTGCATCATGATAATATCCATAACATCATAATCAATAGTCACCATCAATTGAAAGAATAGTAGCTCTCATGAAAGTAGCCTAAAAGAACTCGGCCAATCAACTGAAACCAATGCCTAAAAGAGTACGACATCACAAACTAAAAAGAAAAACATGAGTGGGTATTACATCCACCCCCCTTGGATTAGGCTTACTTCTGGAAGCCCATAAACAAGTAGGGATATAATTCTTGTAATCTAGCTATATCCTCCCAAGTCGCTGAAGACTCATCAATTGGGTCCCATTGGACCCTTACCTACTCTATGGTGCAATCCATGAGGGTCACACCCCACTGATTTAGAATATGTATTGGTTCTAAAGCCAGCTACCCATCCTCGACCTGTAATGCATTCCAATCAAGTACATGCATAATGTCAGGTATATATCTCCTAAGAATTGAAGCGTGAAAAACATCATGGATGTACGAAAGGCTAGGTTGCAAAGAAAATCAAAAAGCAACTGTCCTATCCTCTCTAGGATCTCAAATGGTCCCACAAAACAAGGTTCCAACTTCAAACCCTTTCCATAATGGATTAGATTTTTCCATGGGCGCACTCTCAGGAATACTCTATCTCCAAATACAAACTACCTATCCACTCTGTGAGCATCTGTGTACATCTTCTATCTGTCTTGTGCAGTCACCAAATGCTCATGAATCCTCACTACCTACTGCTCCATGTCTCGAAGCATCTCAGGAATAAGAAGAATATAATTCTCTAATCTATACTAGCTCAAAGGTGTATGACAAGGATGGTGATACAACACCTGAAAAGGCACCATGCTAATGGAAGTGTGATATCCATTGTTATATGCAAACTCCACTAGGTATAAGTAGTCCTCCCAGTGAGTCTATTTGTCCATGACATACATCCTCAACATGTCATCTAGAACTTGGTTCACCACTTCATCTATCAATCAGTCTTAGGATGATACGCTGAACTAAAATTCAGCTGAGCACCTAAATTATGCTGTAAAGATGTCCAAAAGGCTAAGGTAAAAATAAGATCTCGATTCGATATAATATGGAGAGGAATGCCATGAAGTCTCACAATGTCCTGCATGAAGACTCGGGCTATAGAAGCTGCTATGTAAGATGATCTCATAGGTGAGAAATGAGCCACCTTAGTTAACCAGTCAATGGTCACCATGATAGCATCATGTCTACAAGGAGTCATAGGCAATCCAACTATGAAATCCATAGAAATAATGTCCCACTTCTATGATGGAATGAGATTAGGCTGAACAATCCCTGCTAGATGCTAGTGATCCACCTTGACCCTCTCACACTATAAAAATCTAGCCACAAAGTCTACAATCTCCCTCTTCATACCAGCCCAATGATAGAGTCATCAAAGATCTGCATGCATCTTCTTAACACCTGGATGTGCCAAATAGGGTGCACAGTGAGCCTTAGATAACACTAATGTACACAAATCATCTAATGGTGGTACATAGATCTGGCCCATATGACACAACAAACCATCTGACTCTAGAACATAGCCAGAGAATCTATCCTCTAATGGTTTCCCTAAGTCTATCTCAGCTTTCACCTCCTGATACAATGTATCTCTAGGAAGTGATTGGAGTATCCTACTCCTAAAGTCCACGCTAAGAGTTAATGCTAGAATGGCCTGCTACTTGCGACTCAATGCATCTGCAACCATGTTTTCCTTTCCCTGAATATACTTTATCTCAAAGTAATATTTGCAAAGGAACTCCATCCACCTTCTCTGTCTAGCATTCAGATTAGGCTGGGTAAAGATATACTAAAGGCTATGATGATCGCTATGAAGCTCAAACTGGCATCCCAAAAGAAAATGCCCATCCTGCATGAGAACTGCTCCAATACCCTCTAATGATGCATCAGTGCATACAACAAAATATCTCACTAGATTAGGCATAGCTAAGATAGGTGCACTTGTCAAACACACCTTGAGACTTTGGAAAGCCTCCGCACACTTCTCTATCCATACAAACTTCTTCCCTTTCCAGTGAAGAGAAGTAATAGGATGTGCCACCCTAGAGAAGTTCTTCAAGAACCTATGGTAGTATCCCACAAGACCCATGAAACTGTGCACCTCAGACACATTAGTGGGTGTTGGCCACTCCACAATAGCCTAAATCTTTGAAAGATCTACTAAGATACCTTCTCTATAAATGACATGACCAAGATACTAAACCTTAGTCTGGAAGAAATCACACTTAGCTGGATTGGCATAAAGTTGATTCTTCCTAAGGCAATCTAGAACCTGCCAAAGATACTCTTCATGCTCCTCCATGGACCTAGAGTAAATCAGTATATCATCCAGGAAGATGAGTACAAAGTGATCTAGGTACTCTCAAAACACTCCATTCATCAAACACATGAACACCGATGGAGCATTCATCAACCCAAATGGAACCACTGTGAAGTCATAATGTCCATAGTGTGTATAGAATGTTGTCTTCTAGATATCAGCATCCTCAATCCCTAACTGGTGATATCCTGACTTCAAATCAATCTTAGAGAACACCTTGGCTCCCTTGATCTAATCAAACAAGTCATCAATACATTGAAATGGGTACCTATTTTTTACCGTTACCTTGTTCAACGGTCTATAGTTGATACACAAGCGTAATGATCCATCCTTCTTCTTCATGAAGAGGATAGGTGCACCCCAAGGAGAAACACTAGAGTGAATGCTGCCCTTTTCCAATAGCTCCTTTAACTGCAGCTTCAGCTCAGTCAACTCATGAGTAGCCATATGATATGGTGCTCTAGATATAGGCTCTGCTCCTGGCACAAGCTTTATGCAGAAGTCTATGTCACGCTTTGGTGGCATAGCTGGAATCTCATAAGGAAATACATCAATAAAATCTTGTAGTATAGGATGATCCAAAGCCTTGACTTTGCTCTCCATACTGTCTATCTCATACATGAATATTGCATACTTCTGACAACCCTTTTGCATACATCTCTTCAGTTGCATAGCAGATATCAAACAAAGGGATATAGGTTGAGGGATCCCCATAATGCAACACTCCTTTCCATCATCATCCTTGCAAAGAATGATCTTCTCTCTATAATTGATCTTAGCTCCATGAGCTCCCAACCAGTCCATTCCCAAGACAACCCCATATGACCCCAAAGGAATCACACGTAGGTCCACTAAGGTAATGAACTTCCCTAGGTTCAGTTCACAACCATGAACCAAGGAATCTGTAGCTACCCTTGCCCCTGAGGCTAGCTCCACTTGCCAACCTAATGCTTTCTTTACAGCCACTAGACCACAATGCTCAATAAGGAAAGGTGAAATGAAAGAGTCGGTCACTCCTGAATCAAATAATATAGAAATGGAAGTACCCTGAATAGTACCTAAAGTCTCAATGACTATGCCCTTAAGCTCTTCCTACCTCTAATCAAGAGCTACAAACACTCTATGTGAACCTCCTCCTACAGTAGGCTCTAAGGCTATTGGCCTCTGTGTAGAAAACTATGGTGGTCTTTGTGGACAATTCACTGCAATGTGGCCAAAATGACCACAGGTGAAACACCCTATGCCTCTAAAATTGCCTCTCCCATTGGAGGGCACACTAGACTGTCGAATACTTCCTTGACTCACACTAGGCTGTGTGCTTTGAGCTGGCTGGTTGGACTGATTATGCCTATGGCATTGTCCACTCTTCACACTCTTAGCACTCTAGGTAGGAGGTGCAGCCTTCTGCTGATGCTGACTCTGGCTTTGGTTTTGATTACCTTTATAATAACTCGATGAATTTTTGAATTTCCCAGCGCCCTGTGACTGGTTACCTCTATAGCCTACTCCAGAAGATCCACTAGCCTGACCACCCTATCTACCTCGATGGTCTTCTACCAAGTTCACCTCTGATAAAGTAACCTTAATCACTATAAGTCACAGGTCTGTTGGCTCAAAGAGCTTCACATCCCCTACAATGCAGGCATTAAGCCCTCGTGAAAAGTGTTGTACCAACAATGCAGTATCCTCGCTATATCTGGAGTACTGCTTGAGCTCATAAAAATGATGCTTGTACTGCTCCATAGTCAATTTTAGTTGTCTAAGATTATGAAACTCATCAACTCTCTGCTGCCTTCACTAATCAGATAGGAACCTATCTCTGAAGTTCTCAAGAAAGAGTTCCCAAGTAATAGTGTCCATATGGAGTCCTAGCTTCTACTCCTCAATCTTCCACCAAATAGCTGCAAAATGTGTCAACTGCATCATGGTGTATCTTGCTTTAGTATCACTACTAAAGGGATGCATTGTGAATACTCTATCCAAAGCTATCAACCAAGTCTCTACCTCTAAACCAGAATCCTATCCAGCAAAAGGAATAGCCTTTCATCTCATCAGGTCTCTCATTTGGTTGGCTGCAACCACTACTGGATCCACTGATATAGTCCTCCCAGGAGGGCTCCTGGATCTCTCCCTCTATCTCTCCTCCTACTGGGAGTGATGACATTCCTCTCGCTCCACTCTAGCTCTCTTAGGAAGGTGATCAAGGATATCCTGAAGGATCTTCCTAGTATTCATACCCCTAGACTCATCCTAATCCTCTCTCCTCTATTCACCCTTGTCCTAATGCTACTCACCCTCCTGTCTAACACTTGTGGAGGAGCTAGCCTGTCACCCTCCCCCACAGGAACCAGACCTACCCCTACCATGACCTCTAGTTGCTCGTGTCTCAGGCATAACTCCTAAATCAAACAAAGATAGATACAACATTCACCACATAGCTTGAAACATAAACTAAAGAATGAATAAACCATAAAACAATAATTTAAAAACAAATGTGTAGTATGTCTACGTTTTAGTTTCAAGTGCAGGCTAGACACAACCTAATGGGCATACAATTCACAGAGTTTCCAGTGTAGAAACCTCGCTCTGATAGCTGGATATTTTTTTTATGGGAAACCTATCATATCTTAGGAAAAGGAAAATAAATCTCTACATATATGCTTAGACAACAAGGTGTAGGAGTAAAGAAAACACTTTTATAATTAGAATGGGAAAGAAAGAGGGCCACAAGAAAGGAAAAAAAATGCATGCATGTAAATAATATGATTTTTTTTTGAAACCTCTAAACTGCCCTTTAAATTTGAGGGCATTACTTGCCTTTATAAAATGCATTCGGCAAGGAAAATGTTCGGGAGGTTTTTGACTTTATCCCTACCAATTGCATTTGCTTCAAAGTTTCAAAAAGGCCTTATCAACCAAAAAAAAAATTGATGTCAGCAAGGTCTTCATGGTATTTTGAAGAAGATGATTGGAATCTTGAGGGGACCAAAAAGAGCCTTCCTTGCCTATGATAGTCATTATGTTGTCTATGAATTTGACTACGTCACCAATGAGGATTTCCAAAAGAGAAAGATCTTCTTCATTGAAGTGAAAGAAAATAGCTTGCAGACCGTCTTTGCATTTGAAAATCTTGGGAGCATAGATGGGGTTTTTTATTTGTGTTCTACATGAATACCTATTTTCAATTAGACATATGTATTCAAATATGTATGCTAGTTAAGCAACTTCTTTACGCAATAAATAATAGGGTCCTTGGAATGGCATTTGCTTTAATTCTTCTTATATGAAATGGGCATAGACTCAAGATGTCATCTATCTCTACCCTCTATATGAACCCTAAAATGGTTGCCTAGACTATGGCCCCCCATTCTTCAATTTATCAAATGACAAAATCAATTTATCAAATTCTTAAATCAATGCCTTGCAATATTTTTAATTAAAATCAATTTCCTTGATCAAATCGTAATTAATTCAATTAATTCAAGATTTCCTACGGTTTGATCATTTCATCAACAATCTTATTTAATTAAAAGAAAATCCCTTTTTATTAAGTAAAATAATCTTATTTAATTAAAAACAAATCTCTCTTTTAATTAAAATCACTCTTAATTAAATAATCTTATCTTATTTAATTAAAATCTCTCTTTTAATTAAATAAAATAATCATATTTAATTAAAAGAAAATCATACTTTAATTAAATAAATAAAATTCCCACTTAAAGCTCTCTTTGTGATGAAAAAGGAAATAAATTAAACAAAAAATAAATGAATTTCTTTTTTCTTTACACATATTCCTATGTGTTGGGCTTTTCCCACTTACTTGCCTCTCAGGGATTTATCCCACATTGCTTCTGAGGATGGATTCCTCTCGAAAATTTCCTTTATAAGGAGCCCTCTCCTCCTGATTTTAGATATAGAGTTTTTATGTTATTGTTATGTTGTAGATTTGGAGAGCGATTTCGGAGGAGAGTTTGAGCACTTGAGCTTGAACCATGTAACTTCTTCTTCTTGTCTTATTCTCTCATGCATCCATGGAAATGCATTTAGAGTAGATTCATGTTAATTTAGATTCATATTTCCTTTCATAGATTAAGCTTGCACATTTCTTTTCATAGATTAATCTTACATATTTTCCTTTCATGCATTGTTATCATATAGAATAGTTTTCATTCTCATTTTCAATGCATATTTGGTGATCATGGAGACTAGCATTCTTGCTCTTCCTCTTTGAATCTCTCATTTTATGGTGTACTTGCATGGGCATAACTAGGTCTAAACTGAGGGCCTTTATCACAAACCCTTATACTCCATGAATAGGGAGCTATGAGTTGCCTTTTGAGACCTCATTCTTGAGTAATCTTGAATATAATGACTCATAGAAGTGTGTCAACTTTTTAGCACACATTTTTGGCACCCACCGTGGGGCAGAAAATTATTTTTGGCCTCATTTCGTATTTATTTGGATTAATCTATTTTCCGTCCGTACAACACTATAGTACAGTTTTAGACAAAATTTCTTACATACCCACGCAAAGTTTTGCAATACTTCACACGATTCAGGGTGTTTTGTCACATGGCTGTTGGTGTATCTTTGCACGGACTTTGGCATCAAAGGGAAGTTTTTATTTTCTATTTTTTGGTCTGTTATCTACAGATTCATGCAAACTTTCTAGTTCCTCGTAGGCTTTAGGCATTTCTTAGCAGGACCCATATAGAATCTTTGCATGGCCCACAAAGAACCTTCGCATGGCCCGTAGAGAATCTTCACATGGACTTTGATAGCAGAGAGTTTAAAATTTTCTGATTTAGCATTATTTTTTTCTAACCACTAATGTTTCACGTTTGTTGTTTTCTTTGTTTTTCTGATCTTTCTTTCTAAAATAACTTAACATGTGGTTTGCAGGATGTTGAAAAGAAGACTCAAACAAAGACTACTAATGAATGGTCTTGAAGGTTTCCCTTATCAATAGCATGCTAAAATTTGTACTTGCATTTTGTTTTGTTTTATTACAATAGGAACCCACATGCAAGACTTCTAAAATGAACTTCTATTTTGGTATTTTAGAATGGAAATGATGTTAGGAAACTATGCTCTCGCCCTTTTGGGATGATCAAAAATCTAGAAGTATTGTTGTCATTTTCTTATGTGTTTGAAGTGTCTTTTAGATTGTAATCCTAAGAATTATACGAACGCATCCTCTCCCCTTGCCTTTGTGGATCTTAGGTGCAAGAGAAACTCATATAATTTTTCTAGTGTGGCTACCTCCCAAGTTCTTTAATAGAGCCAGTGAGAGTGGATTGCCCAATCGGTAACAGTCTAAAGCCAAGACCTTCCAAACTGGTATATAAAAAATTTGATTGTGATTAATCTCATAGTGAACAAGATCTCCCTCAGTACCCTTGTGGTGTGTTAAAACCTACATAATGTAACTTTAGTACGCTGGGAGGCCTCCATAACGGAGCTAATCTGCCGCAAGTATAACCACCTGAATAAATGCCTTGACTGTAAACTTTGTTTTAGTGACCAAAAAACTCTATCTATTGGCGCAGAAGGTCAGAGACCGGCTAAGATGTCCCACATTTTCACAACCCTTAGTAGAGACAACGGTCCATTGGGAAGTGATTACCCTTGGGATTCAAAGCTTGGTATGCCTGAGAAGTGAGTGCACTGTAAGGAGGAGCCCATGCCTCCAAGCTTCTAAGTTGTCCGCTATGAGTAGACATGGCTAAACTTTAGTTCAAGTGTGAATTCAATGGATATTTCCCTGGCTTATCTAGGTTGTGGAGTGACTGCTTTATTTACAACAAATAATCTACTTGATGTGTCTTACGTGAGTGAAACATAAAAAAATACACCAAACATCAAGACAAACATCAAAATGATCAAAAAATCTACATTCTTAAGTGTCAAACTGTCAACTTGCCCAATTTTTTATCTTGTCATTTTTTGGTCTTCCTTGGTTGATCCAGATCAGATTAGGTCACTTACCCTGCTGTTAGAAGCTTGTTTATATTTTGGATTCTTTAATTTTGACCTCTTGAACTAGTAATCTTTGATTTCACAAGTGACCTTGCTTGGAATTGGTGAGGTAGAAATTGTCCTTGTTGAGAAGATAAACCTTTAGATTCTTTGATAACACACTTGGAGAGTTTTGGTAATTTCTTGTCCATTAACTTTCATACAAATTCAATTTCAATAAATATAACTTTGGTAAATCATCCTCCTAATCCATATGTGTTAGGGTATTCATCCATTTAGTGGGCACGTCTATGGCAGTGTTGGTTTACACCGCTTGCAAAATTCTATCTTATCACCTCTCTTTTGGACAAGTAAATCCCTTTGCTATCTTGGTTTGGTACCAATGTTTCTTAGGGTCATCCTATCACCTAGTACCTTTTCTTTCATGCCAATTACAACAAGATATCAATTAGATCAAGGAAAATGACCTCAAATAGTCTTTAACCAATTACCTTTAGTTCAAACTCGCCAAAAATGTAAGGGAAACAAACCCATATTTGATCAATCACCTAGGAACATCTCAGAAGTTTGGTCTGATCCCAAGAGTAACCTTAGTGAGTTGAGTACACTTTAGCATCTTCTTGATTGGATATGATATGAGTTACACAATGAATCGATGAGAGAGGGAAGACATGGATAAACAACTTGATGACATATTTGCAAAATATAGAGATACTATTTCGTTTGGCGGTTCCTCTTGTGATAGTTGACCAATTTCACCCCTTATCTCAACCAGATATCTAGATGCACACAAAAGGGCTAAGAGAGGTAAGAGGCAAACCTATCAAGATGAGTAATCACAACATGAAATTAAATATGATGAACTTAATGACACTCATGTAAATGCAACATACACCAATGATTTGTTTAGACATCCTATACCAAGTTCACTACTCAAAACATCTTGAAGATACATGAGTGAAAGACATAAGAGAATTGAGAATGAAAAGAAAGCCTTCCTAGATGAATAAGATGAAAAGGGAGAGAAATTTAGACTCCTGGAGTTGGAGAGACAAACCTTTTTGGAAATAGAACTGAAATCCCTCCAGGAGGAGCAAGATAGACTCTTGGCTCAACGACTTAATGACCAATTTAATAACATGTGTGTTAGTAGTGGAAATAAATCT
Organism: Thuja plicata; assembly: GCA_018584345.1. Taxonomy (NCBI): domain Eukaryota; kingdom Viridiplantae; phylum Streptophyta; class Pinopsida; order Cupressales; family Cupressaceae; genus Thuja; species Thuja plicata. The sequence continues at coordinate 207,776 of MU223972.1, read as the reverse complement.
CCTCCTTTTACTCCTCATGAGACTCCATGAAGTGGAAGACGTTCAAGGATTCCATCATGATCTCCTAGCCCTAGTGCAAGAAAGGATTCAAGACATGATCATTATAGGAGACAAACACCTCCTAGGAACTCAAAAAAACCTTCACAACATGCTCATCATGGTTCACAATATCAAGGTAGTAGCACAAGTTTTGACCTCAGCTCCCAAGACTTCATGAAAATGCAACAAGAACCACTCTTCCAGCAGTATGTGGAAAGATACTTAGAGAAAAAAAAAAAGACAAGTTCCAAGAGAGTTTAATCAACACGGGTGCTAGAGTCTCCTACAACTTTGATGTGAACAAGAAGATTAAGAAGCGAGGTCCATCTCAAAAAGAGGAAATCAAACAACTTAAGAGTATGATGGAAAAGATGTTAAAACCCAAGAATTCATTCTCACTTGATTCAATTTTTCCTAATCCTTTTGAAAAAAGTGTTAACATGAAAGACTTCCCTAGAAAGGTTGAGATCCCAAAATATGAAAAGTATGATGGGACTAGAGATCCGCATGATCACGTGGACCAATTTTATACCACAAGTTTTGAGTTCCATCAAGATGACTCATACCTCATGAGATTGTTCCCAAGGAATCTTAAGGTTCAAGTGATGGAATGGTTCACCAACATAACTACTCCCATAAAGACATTCAAAGAGCTTGTCCACAGATTTGTTCAACCTTTCAAGATCTATCACCATGTTAGACTTATGCAACTTAAAGTAAAATCAAGGGGAATTCTTTGTCACTTTCTTGAAAAGGTGGAGACAACAATGCTCTCACTACTCTAGAGCCATTCCTAAAAATGAGAAGATTGACATCCTTGTTAGCAACTTGGTTCCCAAAATGAGGTATGAAGTTAGGAAGATGGTTTTTGATTCCTTTGACACTATGGTTGAAACCGTATGTAGGATTGAGGATGTTTTGAAAGAACAAGGAATTTTGACCAAACATGGAAACAACAACAACAACAACAAAAACAATGGTCAAAACAACAACAAAACTAACAAGGATAAAGGAAAGAACTCACACTGGAATAGGAACAAACAAGTGGTTAATGATGGAGTTGTGGACTCCTCCCAACCCAAAGATCAAACTGTGCTCCGCTTGTCTAGTGTTGTTTAAGCCATGAAAGTCAATGCATCTCATCAACAAGAGAACAAGCCAAGATATCGGGATAGGCCTAAGAAAGAAAGATGTCAATTTTCAAAACTTGGTGACTCATATGAGAATGTCTTGAAAACACTCATTTCCAACAACCTTGCACATCCTCAAGATCCTGTGAAGCATTATATACCTGATTTTAAGCCACATTGATGGGATAAGAAAGCTTTTTGCAAGTTTCGCAATGGTATTGGACATGACATTGAAGACTGCTGCAAAGTCAAGCATATTATTCAAGATCTCATTTTGAATGGAAAACTTAAGATAGATGGATTGAACACCAATGCTGATCATAAGGCATTCAAAGAACCATTGCCCAAGTATGAGAAGGGGAAACCTCTAAAGCTAAGAATGGCAAGGTTGAGATCAATTACACTTACACAGATGCGGATAATACTATCAACATGCTTTAATTTGTAGAAGAAAATTTCAATATGATGTGGGGTAAAGATCCCTATGGTTATGATCTAGATATGTACCCTCCTCCTATCTTTGATGAAGAGCTTGTCATGGTGCTAAGGGATCGTAACTCTAGAGTGTCATCACAAGCCCTCAATGATGTCACAAAAATTCAGGGTCCTGTTGCCATTAAAGGTTCCAATTTGAGTCAAATGAGTAAGCCAAAGCAAGTGGCATCCAAGAATGTCACCTCAAAACTAGTAGTTAATCCTAAGTCTAGTTATAATCTTGTCGATTAGTTGCAAAGAACCCTAGCTTAGATTTTGATCTTTGAGCTCTTAGAGTTGTCCCCAAGACACAAGCAAGTCCTTGAGGATGCTTTGCGCATGAAAAATGTCCCCAACAACTTAGACATTGATCAATTCTAGAACATGGTTGCCCATATTGCTAGCCCTCATTACCTTACCTTTTCAGAGGATGATGATAAAGCTTTGAGCCACCTGCACAATCTCGCTCTTCATATTGGGGTAATGATCTACAAAACCCATGTTAGGCGCATGTTGATAGATGGGGGTGTTGGGATTAATATTTGTTCCTTTAGTCTTTTGAAAGAGTTGGGTTATTCTAAAAAAGTCATAGATACCAGGAAAAGGATCACCATCAAATCCTATGATGAGGTGGAAATAGTTTCCAAGGGGTTGTCCATCCTTCCTGTTAGGATTGGCCCTATTGAAAAAGATATTTAATTTCAAAGATTTGATGTTGGCCCCCTTGCATATAATATCTTGCTCGACAGGCCATGGATTCATGATATGCAAGTGGTGTCATCTACCTATCATCAGTGTGTTAAGTTCCCCTACAATGGAATAAAGATTTGTATACCTACGGATAACACTTTATATGTTAACTCAATTTTAGTAGGAACTCATGTTCCCCTCAATAGAGAAGCAAAAGACTTTGATGCGACCTTAACTGAATGTAAAGACAAGCTTAAGTCAGTAGACCTTGGCATGGGGGGTTATCAACTCAAATTCCTCACAAAATTACCATTTTAACCTCGGTCTTATCGAAAACCTTCACAAGAAAAGATAACCTTCTCTTCATCTATGACTTTATTTGGCACATTTGTAGAATCCTCGGTGCCTATTCAAGATGGAAAAGAACAAACATTTGTTAGAGACTAGATCTATAAAGAAGAGAAACATATGTACAATGAGAACTTCTCTCCCTCTCCTAAGGCTTATGGATTAGGGTATACTTTTGGTAGATAGATGGGCTATCCGAGACATGGCCCTCTTAATCATAGATTGGATGCTAGAGTCTAACCTCTTGACCATGCTCTTTTTGGACATAAATCTAAGAAACCGATTGGCCTAGGCTTTGCAAATCACAAAAAGCACAGTACTCCTATCCAAGTGATAAGTTGAATAGTGAAGATGAACCAGAATACGTACCTAGTTTGAAAAATTAGTAGGACGTGTGATTATTAGGTCCCTTACACTAATCTCCTTTGGGGAAATTTTGATATTCCAGTCACTCATGCATCGGTTGCAACTTTAGAAAAAGATTCAGATTTAGAAGATCCTTTTAGATAACGTCAACAAAAGAATCTTGTTCATTTAATGGAAAGAAAAGGTGTTACTCTTTATGACACTAGACCTTCCACATCAAGATTTCCCAAACCCTCATGGTGTAAGCATCCTATTCATAGTTCAGACACAAGTTCATATGAGTATGAATGGGATTCCTTCTCAGAGCCTTCCATAGTTGACATAGATGTTGATGTCATCCAAACTTATAGTTCTCAACCCAAGGTAGCTGACAAGTCATGTGTAGGATTAGAGGATTTGAACCCACATGTTTCCTTAGTGGACGATTGTTCACTTATTAGGATGAACCCTGATTTGGGTAGCTTAGAGGGATACTTGACAGATTTTGACTCTTTGGTCACTAGCAATAATATCATTCACATTTATAACGTTGAACCAGTCCTTGACCAATCTCTTGTTCATCCTGACCTTGTTTATTGGTCCAAACGCTATCAAGAACCTGAGCTCTTAACATTTCAAAATGATTATGAGATAGCCTGTTACCTAAATGCCATTCAACCCATAGTCTCTTCCATGAGAAAATTGGGTACTAGCATGACAGAGCTAGACATCAATGACCTTAGTCACAAAATAAAAAGAAAAGAAAATCAAAAGAATACGAGGTCTGATGGTGAAAAGCATTGTGTGGCAGTGTATGAACCAAAAAAATTAACAAGAAATGATGTATCAAAGGGTGAAAACCTCTTTAAGGCACCTAAGGATGAGGTATTTGATTGTCTCCCTAGATAATTTCAAGATAGATCTTCAGTTCTTATTGAACCAACACAAGCAGTCAATTTGGGTACAAATGAGGCTCTACAGATAGTACACTTGGCTAAATCCTTGTCACTAGAAGAAAAAGAAGCTTACACTAAGTTCTTACAGAAAAAGAAGATCAACTTTGCAAGGACTTATTCAATTATGCCAGGGTTGGACATTAATACTCTCATGCATCACTTGTCCATAGCTCCGGGTGTCAAACCAATTTAAAAAAAATTGAGAAAAATGCATCCTCACATAGCTCTCATAGTCAAAGAAGAATTAGAGAAACTCCTTCGAGCAAGATTGATAAGAGCTAATGCCAATGCTGAATGGATATCAAATATTGTACTACTTTCCAAACATGAAAAATCTATTCGATTTTGCACATATTTTAGAGATGTCAATAGAGCATGCCCAAAGGATGAATTTCCATTTCCAAATATGGACATGATAGTGGATATGACTGTGGGTTATGAGATTTATTCCTTGATGGATGGTTTTTCTGGGTACAATCAACGAGCTATGACAACCATTTTTCATGACATGATGCATAAAAACATGGAAGATTATGTGGATGACACCTTGGCCAAATCTAAGAAAAGAGACACACACTGAGCTATTTTAAAATTTATTCTTGATCGCATGGAATGATTTCAACTAATGTTAAATCCTAAAAAGTGTGCATTTGAAGTTACCTCTGGTAAACTACTTGTATTCATCATTTTAGAAAAAGGAATAGAGGTAGACCCTTAAAAAGTCCAGGCAATCATAGATATGCCATCTCCTAGAAACATTGGTCAAATGAGGAGTCTTCATGGACGTCTTCAATCCATAAGGAAATTCATTTCATAGTTGGCAGATAGAGCTCAACCCTTCATTAAGAACCTACACAAGTGAGTCAAATGTGTTTGGAATGAGGATTCTCAGAAGAGCATAGATACAATCAAGAAATACATGGCAAATCCTCCCATTTTAATGCCTCCTATCCCAAGGAAACCACTTATTCTATACATTTCAGTGACATAATCTTCCTTGGCGGCATTAATAGCTGAACTTGATTAACATAGGAAAGAAAGAGAAATATACTACATTATCTGCACTCTTGTTTCATATGAGGTTAACTACACCAGCATTGAGAAATCTTTCCTTGCAGTTGTGTTTGCTTCCAAAACGTTGCAACATTACATGCTTGTGCACACTATACACCTCATAGAAAAAATAGATCCACTCAAGTATTTTCTATGGAAGGATTCCCTCACAGGTAGACTTGCAAAATAGATGATGATCCTTTCAAAGTTTGACATAGAGTACATTGAGCGCAAAGAAATCAAAGGACAAGCCATAGCAGATCAATTGACTGATTTCCCAATACAAGATAATGCACCTATTCAAGTTGACTTCCCAGTTGAAAACCTCATGTATATGATTGAAATAACATGGAAGATGTTCTTTGATGGATCCTTTATGCAAAATGGTTCAGGAGCTGGTGTGTTGTTTATTTCTCCTCATAGTTACACGATTCCTAAGTCTTACAAGTTATTATTCCAATGTACAAACAACATTGTTTAATATGAAGCTTTAATAAATGGACTTAAAATGGCCATAGAATGGAGAATCACAGAGTTACACATCTATGTGGAATGATAACTAATAATCAACCAAGTTAATAATGAATATCAAACAAAAAATGAGAAACTGGTACCTTACAAGAAAATGGTTGATTCCTTGAAATGATACTTCACATTCATCACATTTTAGAAAATCCCTAGAGCATAAAACAAAGTAGCTAACGCAGCTACACTTGCTTCATTCCTTCAATTAGAGCAACATGAATCCAGATTTGAATTGTTGGTGGAAGAGCTACATCACCCTATCTATGACTCCCAAAAAATCCATGTCATTTGTACCCTTGTTGGTCATGAGTCATCCCATTATGGTGCCATTTAATCATACCTTTGTGATGGCATTATACCTGAAACCTTTAACCGATCTGAATGCAGAAACCTCACCCAAAATGCCTCTTGTCATTCCCTTATCTCTGGTGAATTGTATAGGAGGATTCTAGATGGAACACTTATTAGATGCTTAGAAAAGGAATAATATGACCAAGTGTTAGTTGAAATCCATGATGGCATTTGTGGTGGACATTACAATGGTCTTTCCATGGCCTGAAGGTTTCTTAGGGTGGGGTACTATTAGCCTATGGTGAAGATTGATGCAGTAGCTTTGGCAAAGTCATGTGAAAAGTGTCAAAAACATGGTAACCTGATACATGCTCCAGACAGGAAGCTCATTCCTTCTATATCTCATTGGCCATTTCAACACTGGGCCTTTGATCTTATTGGGAGGATTCATCCCAACCCATCAAGTGGACACAAGTTTATCATCACTGCTATTGATTACTTCACTAAATGGGTAGAAGCTATCCCACTTTCTTTTGCCTCAGGCAAGACAGTCTCTCTATTCATTTTAAACCATATCATCTATCGATATGGACTGCCTTCTGAGATTATAACTAACAATGGATTCCAATTCAAAATTAAGGACCTTAAACAAATCTAAAATAAATTCAAGATTAAACAACAATGGTCCTCCATTTACTTCCTGCAAGGAAATGGTCAAGCAGAGGCATCAAAGAAAACCATTCTTAAAATCTTACATAGAATAGTTTGTAAGAATGGTAGAGATTGGCACTTATAGATAAATCCATCTTTGTGGGCCTATAGAACGAGTATTTGTACTCTTATTGGGGCTACTACTTTTTCCCTTGCATATGGCGTTGAAGTAGTGTTACCTTTGGAGTTTGAGATTCCTTCACTTAGAGTTTCCCTCAAAGGTCTAGTTACAGATGAAAAGTACCGTGCCATGAGACTTCAAGAGTTAGAAATTCTAGATGAGAAACGTCAAGCATCATTTGACCATATGAGGGTTTACCAAAAGCACATGTCCAAAGCCTTAAAAAAAAAAGGTTTTCCCTAGAGAATTCCAAGTGGGAGATCTTATCCTACGTGAAAATCCAAAGAATCAACATCGTAGAGATGAAAAGGGCAAATTTGAACCTAATTGGCTTGGACCTTACATCATTACAATAACTTTTGGGTCAGGTGCTTATTTACTATCTATAGTAGAGGGAGAGAATCTCCCTGATCCTATCAATGTCATGCACCTGATAAAGTTCTATCGATGATGCCCATTCTGTCTAGGGGCATCCTTTGTACATACTTATTGATCCTAAAAAAATTTAGAAAAATGATATATTGTCAAAAAATTCCAAAAATATGAAAATATCCTGAAAAAATGATCATTTTAGTGAAAACCTAGCAATGGGCGCTTTGATGTGTCTCCAAAAAAATTATATATTCCAAAAATACAAAAAATACAAAAAATTAAAAAATTAAAAAAAATAGAAAAAGTGCCTTGGCAAAAACCTGGAAACAGGCACCTTGGTAGCAAAAAAATTGTAATAAAATCCAAGTGGTCAAAACTTGGAAACAAGCGTTACTTGAGGCCTTTGCACCCTTGTTTCTTAGCTTGTGTCCTCGACACTTAGCCTTTATCCATCATGCCTTGTCCTTGTTGCCTTTGTCTGGAATTGGTCTTTGTCTTTGTCTAGGGAGCATAATTGTGTTAGCTTTGGTCTCTTGGATGTGTTAGTCTTTAGGACGCCTCACAAACGGTGTTTTTCAACACCACTGCAACTATATTTTCCAACACAACCCCTGACATCAAGTGTTTTTCAACACTTATCGATTTGGTCTTACCCAATTTTGTAATGTGATATTACCTGCTTGCAAGCATTCAATCCTTATCCTTGGAACTCAGTATCACATAACGCACATAAAATTTTAAAACACAAATGCTTGAGCTATGTCATGATCTTTTCTTTGTGTGCTGACTATTATTGATTTTCATTGAATGTCCTTTTCTAATAAGTTTCTTCAGGATGCATAGCGAGAGGACATGGGGCATGGGGCATGTTTTTATTTCATTTCTTCTTGTGGGTGTGGTCTTGAAACTCTTGAGTGTCTCTTGTTGCTCCCTTGAAACACTTAGAATATTTGAGACTTGATCCTTGACTATTTTTGTACAACCGTTCTTATGGTCATCCTACCATCTGTGCCTTGATGCGAGCATAGTTTTCCTACATTAAATTGGGTAAGCTAACACCAAATTCAACTTGACCTTTATGTCTTTGATTCTTATGTTAGAATATTTCCACATTAAAATCTAATATAAATCACCCTCATACCTTGATCGTTATGCTTGTGACTAGTGATGATTATGTGATTTTCTGATGTCTGTTAATAATGGCCCAATGATGAAAATAAGTTCCTTAACATTCTCTAATGAATGATGAACACAAAGTGCTATGTTACAGTTGCTCTATTACAAGTACACCTTGGAATTTTCATGTAGCTTGCATTGTTAGGCCTCATGTTAGTTTTCATTTTAGGCTGCATTATGAGTTTGAGAGGGTTTCCTTCATCTTTCTTGTGGAATTTTAATCAACTGTGGTCATGTTTGATCTTCATTTCCTTATATTATTTCCACCTCTTCCAAACTTCTATCTTCCATTAACTTTCACCCCACTTATTTCTTCTAATTCAACCTTGGGGCATAATCTTTCATGCTTGATGATCTACCTTAGTTCTGTGATCCTTATATCTTTCATCTTACATCAAGAACCTTATCTTTAGTTTGATTTGATCAAATTTATTAATTTTGTATTTCTCCTCTATCTCATTTCAATTTTGATCTGGAGGGGGCAGTACCTATCAAACTTCAATCCTTGATTCAGCTTTATCAATCCTATCAATTGCTCCGCTTTGGGTAACCTTGCTTGAGATTATTATCTTGGACATTTCAATTACATATTTATAGGGGTGTTGACTTTGTCTTTTTCCACTCATCTTATCTTTGTCCTAATGTCTTCCCATCCGTCAATCACACGTTTGGGTTATTTTGTGATCCCAAATCAATCTCACACTTCAACTGCATTCTTTGACAACATGTGTTCCCATAAAGATCACACATTAGTCAAAGAGGGGCAAATGTATGCACCCTAAAATGGTCACCTAGACCATGGGCCCACATTCTTCAATTTATCAAATGACATTAACAATTTATCAAATTCTTGAATCAATGCCTTGCAATATTTTTAATTGAAATCAATTTCCTTGATCAAATCGTAATTAATTCAATTCTTTCGAGATTTCCAAAGGTTTGATCATTTCATCAATAATCTTATTTAATTAAAAGAAAAACCCCTTTTATTAAGTAAAATAATCTTATTTAATTTAAAAAAAATCTCTCTTTTAATTAAATAATCTTTTCTTATTTTATTAAAATCTCTCTTAATTAAATAATCTTATCATATTTAATTAAAATCTCTCTTAATTAAATTATCTGATCTTATTTAATTTAAATCTCCTTTTTATTTAAATAAAATAATCTTCTTTAATTAAAAGAAAATCTCTCTTTTAATTAAATAATCTTATCTTATCTAATTAAAATCTCTATTTTAATTAAATTAAATAATCTTATTTAATTAGAAGAAAATCCCTCTTTAATTAAATAAATAAAATCTTCACTTATAGCTCTCTTTGAGATGAAAAAGGAAATAAATTAAATAAAAAATAAATAAAATTCCTTTTTCTTCACACGTATTCCTAAGTGGTGGGATTTTCCCACTTACTTGCCTTTTAGGGATTTATCCCACATTGCTCCTCATGATGCATTCCTCTCCACACTTTCCTTTATAAGGATCCATCTCCTCCCCATTTTAGATATAGAGTTTTTATGTTATTGTTGTGTTACAGGTTTGGAGAGCGATTTTGGAGGAGAGTTTGAGCATTTGAGCTTGAACCATGCAACTTCTTCTTCTTGTCTTCTTCTCTCATGCATCCATGGAAAACCATTTAGAGTAGATTCATGTTAATTTAGATGCATATTTCCTTTCATATATTAAGCTTGCACATTTCCTTTCATAGATTAATCTTGCATATTTTCCTTTCATAGATTAGTTTCCTTTCATGCATTGTTATCATGTAGAATAGTTTTCATTCTCATTTGCAATGTATATTTGGTGATCATGGAGACTAGAATTCTTGCTCTTCCTCTTTGAATCTCTCATTTCATGGTGTACTTGCATGGGCATAACTAGGTCTAAACTGGGTGCCTTCATCACAAACCCTTACACTCCGTGAATAGGGAGTTATGAGTCACCATTTGAGAGCTCATTCTTTAGTAATCCTGAATATAATGACTCATAGAAGTGTCAACTTTTCAGCACACACCCTCTACTGTAGATATTGACTTCATGATTTTCATTTTAACCTACTATGGAAGGGATGGGGACAATGTAAACATGTGGAGTCCCTACCATGGAAGGGATGGGGAAAATGTAAACATGTGGAGTCCCGACAATAGAACAATAAGGCTTCTGCTCTTTTTAAGAAATTGGATGATAGTAATGTCATGCTGAAAAATAATATCTCTAGATCAGTTATGAGGGTATTGGGACCTCGATGGAGAATATCAATGTCATGGTCAACATGTTGTATGGGAACGACCCCAATAAAGCCACTATTTTTGTTGAAGATGATGCTGAGGATATCACTGCCATTCTTTCTAGACCGGAAAAAAGGACTCGCATTAGTCTCAAAAACAAGGATACGACTACATCCAGGGATCTCACTAGCCTTAAAGTAACCATCAAAAAGATGATTGATTTTGGGGATGAGGTGGCTAAGAATGATCTTAGCCTAGTTTGTCTTTTACGTCCTATTCCCTCACTACTGGGTGTTTTACTGACTAGGTTTTAACTAGTTGTTCCTGCTTGGTGACTGTTGGGGTTTGAAATATGTTTTTCTTTTGTGGGCTTAATGCTTTTTCTTTTGGTTTTCTATTGTTAAACGTTTCAGGCCCCTTCAAAACCTTCTTTTTCTTTAATCCAAAACATACTGTGAAAGGGGTCATTTTATGTTATAAGTGTGTTGTTTGTTGTTCCCACACATTGATTGCTCTGTAGTGAATTTATTTGCATCATATTAATTACATAATGTCATTTGTCATCTATCAATTTTTGACTTCTGACTACATATGTGTTTACTTAGGGGCGTAATATCTTTTTCTTTTTCTTTTCTTTTTCCTCTGCCAACCTTTATAATGGCTTATGCATTGTTTTTTTCCTTGTTTTCCATGCACAGTCTCTACATGATTTATGTTCCCCCCTTCCCCGCCCCCCTCATGTTTTTAATTCGCCGAATGTTATTTTTGTATGCATGAATATCTGTTTTCTCTTATTTCCAAGAGAGGGTTTGATTGTAGTGAAGGGCTTGATTCAAGTGGTGTGTGTCAAAACCGTAACAGGCATTGCTTTCAAAGAAATTTTCCAGACAATTTGAATGTTCAAAAGACTTTCTTGTTTGTGATAAGTCATGTAAGACTATAACTTCTTATCAAGAATTTTTTCTAATGAGTCGATCCTTCGATAAGAGGATAAATTCCTCTTCGAATTGACCTTTTAACTTTTACTATGTTCAGTTTTCTATTATATTTTATTGCTGATGTGTTAGGGAATACAAGTTTGAGTACCCTATGTATCTATGTCTCCATGCACTTACATATGTGTGAGATTCAACAATGCATGTCTGCAAGCGGGGGTTCTTGGCTTTACACTTATTTTCAACGATTTGGGGCATTTTGAACCAACTACTTCATTGGGTTCCTTTTCCAAATTGCATCACTGCCATATGCTTCTTTATTCTTGCTAGCAATGATTTCAAATTGGCATTTTGTCTCAGGAATTGTTCCCCATTACTTCTTTCTTTGGATGGTTTTTTTAGTGATGAATCAGATTCATTTCCTTGAATGCATGTAATTTGACTTTTAAGCCCAACATAGACTTTTTTTAGCTAGCCTCAACATTTTTAGAAGTAATTTGTGGAGTTGGTGGCCCTACGACAAATGAATTTTAGTGCTTATTGTTATAGGAGACATAAAAAAATAGAATGTTCAAATAAAATCTTAATAATAAATTTTGTAGATAAGATTTTTGAGAAAAAATAGGAGATAAAAAAAGAGGGAAAATGATTTGTGGAGTCATGTGTCATTTTTTTCACTAAGCAACCACTACTTATTTCAGCCCCCCCTTTTGCAATGCTTATTTTTAATTTTTAAGCTGTGGCTGCTCCACTAAATTAGGGATAGATTCCAAATTATCATTTTCCTCTAATTTAAAAATGACATGGGGACACTGTAGCCGCTTAATTTTAAGCACAAATTACAGTTAAGCAGTCGCATGGGGACATGGGGTAAATGGTTACAGATTGTATTTTATAGCTAAGAATGATAGATTATGGGCTAAGTGGTTTTATGAATGTTGTGAGTAAAATAGTGTAAAATGATTAATTTTGTTAAGTCAATTTTAAGATCAATTTGAACAGGAATGTATCAATGTCTTAAAAAAACATATTAGAAAACTAATTACAATGTTTGAAATATTAAGAAATAATAATTAGACATTATATTAATCTGTTAGAAATCATTTATTCTTAATTGTTATTTCATGTGATGAAAAATGCCAATAACATTGTGTTAGTTTATACATATTCAAGTTATAAGCGTGTTTTGAAATAATAGGTAAATAGATTGTTTACAATTATTTATTTATTTATTTTACTAATTATTAGTGTTGATATTTCAATTTTATTTAGTAAATTTTCAATACCTAGTTAAGTTCTAATTAATTATTAAATAGTTTAAAAATATGAATTTAAAGAAACTATTTTGTATTTTAGTATTTATTGGCATTACTTAGCTTAGACCAAGATTTAGCTAATAATATTTTAGAATTATATATTAAAGTATCTACACTAGGTTTTAAATAGGTTTGGGAATTTCCTTTGATATAATAATTGAGTTCCCTTTTAGTGTAATCATTTCTTAATTATGGACATTGATTTTATCTAGTTTATGTCAACATTGTGTTTTGGGAACTTATTGCAGAATTTAAGTTGCATGAGGTTTTCATTTTCTTCCTTGACATATTATTGATGGTTTATGGATGGTGAGTGTTTCCTAAATGATTGAGTGGATCCACAATATTATATAATGCAATGAGTTCGTTAGTAATGAGAACTTTAAAATATGAATTAGTAGGGTTCTTATGAGACTCCATACCTGTTGTGTATATGATGGCTTTATAGAGGCGGACCCTGATGTGAATTGTGTCTTAACCAGTTCTAGTTTGTAGCTTAGCGTGCAACTTACATAAGGATATGATCAAAACACAACAGAAATAAGTTAAACATGTTATTAAATTCAATACCTCTACCTGATGGATCGAAGTTCAATTCTATCAGACTCGGCAGTGATTCGGCAAGCGAGATCATGGGTTTCTGTGCAGTAGAGGAGGCAAATATTTTTCCTCTGACCCTTGTAAATGCAAATAATTGTATTGCAGATCATCTGTATTTAGAGAATGGAAGGAATGGGTAATGTTTCTCAAACAATAAGCAAACATGAACTTGGTTGGTATTACAGAATCGAATGGGGGATAGAAGACCCACAACATCGTTATATTTTTATTTAAAAGTTCAATGATCTAGTTAGTTCTTTCATATTTTATTTCATGTCCTCCCTATCTCTAATTTTAGAGCTTGGTTGTTACTTACAAAAATAAATATCAATGTTCATCAAGTCACATTTAATGGATTCTCCATTCTTTCAACCATTTTATCGCTCAATAGATGTTAAAATGAAGTTGTTAACTTAATTATATTATTCAAATATCATTGTAAATTTATTTTTTAATTTATTTTATTTTTACTATATTTGTCAACTCTCTCTTTCCATATCTTTTTGGCATTTTTCTCTACTTGTTTCACATCAAAGATTGCAAGCTAGTCCTCAACTAGACTATGAGAATATTTGTTAAGAATATTGATCTCTAGAAGCTCTTTTGTTCATGATCAAAAGTGTTGAACCCTTCAAACTTTTCTTTCTCTTGAATACCTTTTCCCACATAAACTTGTGGAACTTATATAAAAGAAATGTCTTTATTTCTTTATTATTTTTGGGGCAAACATTCAAGTAAATTTGTTACTCATTCTTCCACTGAATATAAATTTGTTACTCATTCTTCCACCTATAATTTTACTTCATCTATGACTTCTTTTTTCTGCATAAAAGTAAATTTCTTACTCATCCTTCCACCTATACTTTTGCTTCATCTATGACTTATTTTTTCTAATGATAAGAGATTTCAACTATATAAGGGATTGTAAGATATTGCTTATGAAATAAATTGTATTTATCATTTTTGGAACAATGTTTCAGATCACACCAATGATTTATAAAGAAAATAAGAAGTGTGAGAAAGATTCACAAGGCTCAAGAAAAAGGCTAAAAAATAAAAATAAAAGGAATCTAAAAAATAAAAATAATTGAAAGAAAACAACTAAATCTAAGAACAATAAAATAAGAATTAAAAAGCATAATAATATAAAACAATTAAAAAGATTTGAAAAGAAAAAACAAAAAGACTATATATTAAATTAAAGCCTAAAAGCAAAATAAAGAAAGAAATAAAAGGACCCATGAAATGACAATCAAATTAAAGAGAAAAAAATAGAATAAAATATAACACACCATAATGTGTGTGTGTGTGTGTGTGTGTGTGTGTGTGTGTGTGTGTGTGTGTGTGTGTGTGTGTGTGTGTGTGTGTGTGTGTGAACAAAGAAAAGGAAATAAATGAAATAATAGAAATAATATTTAAAAAAGGAGAGTGAAAGTGAATAAAATAAATAAAATGGAGAATAATTAAATAAAACAAAAATAACAAATAAACTATGCCTAGGAATACAGAGGAGAATAAATGAATGTGTGTGTGTGTGTTGAAGAGTACACAAATTTAACAAAGAGACTAGAAGTAAAAGAAAAGGAAAAATTGGAAGCGTACTGTGTGTGTATATATAAAGGTAAAAAAATTGCACTAGAAAGTGTATGGGATGTCAATACATACGTGGAAATGCATAGAAATAAACAAAACTCTAAACAAGGATAAGAGAGACAAGAAAGGACAAGAATTTATAAACAACAAAAACAAAGAAAAAAGGAAGCCAAAAAAATAAATGGGTAACTATTATGGGGAGTGGGGAGAAAGCCTTCACCAAGTTTAGGCAACAATGGAGCTAGTGATTTATCTCTATCAAATTCCTTTTTAAAATATACTAGAAGATGCACCGTAACAATATCTTTAAGAGAAATTATAAAAGAATATATCAAGGAACATAAAAGTTTAACTTGAATTTACTTTTGACCATTCATCTTTTTACTCTCTCTATCTACATTCATTTGGTTTTTGAAGTGTTGCTAAATCCTATTTGATGCAGGAGCATCCTTGGGTCGTTGGAAATCTTGCATCACCCAAAAATATTTTTCTTTTGTTTATTTGTTGTTCTGTTCTAGTTGGGTCATTTCTGTGTTTTAGGTAGCGATCAATCTAGTTGGCTCATTTTCTTATGTGATCATGTTTGTGCACTCTAGACATCATGGGGAAGCTTTGTCTAGCTTCACCGCATGTTTCATTCTTTCTTGGAGAAGATATCCTAAGATTGGTCTGGTCCTATATTATTCTTCTTGTTTTAACGGCTAGGTTGGTATACATTGGCTTGCGATGGCATTTCACGATCACCTTTTCTAATTGGTGCATCGTTCGATGATTATATATTCGTGGTCGACTTCCTTGTGTGATCATGCTTCATTCCATATCTTTTTGGAGGTGTTCTTATGGATTTAGGTCCTGTAAGATGAAAAATATGGATAGGGTTTAGAATAATGTTGGTTTTCTCATAAAAGTGACCCTATGCACATATTAACCACTTTACATTTAATTATTAATGATAAGGGTTGTAAATTTGGAAATGATTGCAAAGGAAAATGAAATAAAATACATACATCTAAAAAAGAACATGCTAAAAACCCTGTCAAACTGTCTCAAAAATCATTGATTTTTGTGATCCTAAACTGAAACTACGAAATCTACAAAACCCAGAAATCTTATTATTTTTTGAGAAAGGTCAATTTTGACCTAGTTGAGAAGGTCAACCTTGACCCAAAATTTCTAATTCTAACCTAGGTCAGGGATGACCTTGGCATAGACAAGTTGACCTTGACCCCAATGAGTCAACCTTGACCAGCACAGGTTTGATGGAAAATATGTTTGCAGATCCTGAAAGTTTACCGAAAAGGGTATCCAGATATGCACTCCAATCCGCTGTCCCGAACCTGTACCTACAAGAAAAATGATTTTTTTGTTGGGGGTATTTGCCTTGGTCAAAACCCAATTTTGGAATTAACCTTATAATTGAATTGAAACTGCATAAGTAAACAAAGTAAATAAACAAACTCAACTTGCTTGTATTAAAGCCCTTGTGGTGGATTTGAATCCTTGGATCCATAAGAATGTATGCACCAAATGGATGTAGAATGTATAATATAGAATGTACGATGCCTCAAGTCAATTGCATGTAGATCTTCAACACAAATCTTGAATGGATCTTGGAATAGGAAGAAGCTTCGAGGAATGTGGATAGAGAAATCTTCAACAAGAGGGCTCCATAGAGCTTGAATCCTTCAATGGCTACCAATGGATCTCCTTGATGAATTGGATGCTTCAATTCTTGAGAGTAGATGCTTGCTTCAATGGCTACCTATCTTGCTTCAAATATTTCTCCTTAGCCTTCACTTAGTTGATGGTTTTTCTTGATGATGGTTAGAGAAAATGAGAGGAGAAAGCTTCCTTTTATATGAAACTAGGTCACAATCTTCTAGAGATTCCTACATAGGAGAATTAAATTTAATTTAGACCTATAACCTTAGAAGTGGACCTATATTAAATATAATTTAAGACTCATTTCTTCAGTGCCTGAAATAGCTGACCCAGAAGCAGGAATTAAAATTTTCTGAAGCCCGAGATCTGAAAATCTTGGAAATATGGAATTTGGACCAAAAGTCAGAAAATGGTTTATTGTGACCTAGGTCAAGGTCATGGTCAACCTTGAGCTAGGTTAGGGTCAAGGTCTACCTTGACCTAGGTCAAGGGTGAGGTTGACCTTGATCCAGAAAGGTTGATTTTGACCCTGAGGTCAAAAATCTCAGTTTCCAATTTAAGCTATCAAAAATAGGCTGGAAAAGTGGGAAATGGGGCAAAATAGGGGAAAAATAGATCCAAGTCAGAGACCCATTCAAGGTGCTTGACATGACCCCAAATGACTTACTTTGATAGCTAAACCAGTCTACAATGGAAGTGCTTCCATTTTTTGATATATACATTTAGCCCCCACTTTAGCGAGAGTATGGATTCGATGCAAAATCTTGGTAAAGGAGATCATGAAGAAAAGATAATATTATTAAAATCAAAAGGGAAATAGAAATCCTCAATCCCCCAAGGACTTAAGTCTTTATCAACCCTAAGATCATGATAAGAGAGATATCACTAGTTAAAGAGAAAGAGAGAGAGAGGAGTGGTTGGCTCTCCCAGTAAGATGTGTGTATCTCACTGTGAACCATAAAAAGGATAGGATGGCCCACCAAGCAAGTACTTGATATTAACCATATAAATTTGTACACCTTCTCGTGGCTTTGTGAATATATGTAGTTCATCTTCTGATGACTTTTATGAAGTACCCATAGATCCATATCCTCATATCACAATGGAATACATTTTTAAAATGTGTATCTCTTCAGGATTTAGCAACTTACGTACCTTACCTTCTGAGGATTTAGCATAATGGATTGTAATTGAATGCCTATCTCTTTAGGATTTAGCAACTTATATGCATTGCCTTCAGAGGATTCAGCATGCTGCAAAACAAAAGGTTAGAAAAAATCCAATAATATAGAACGAGGGAAGTCGTATATATGCCCGCTCCTTAAGATGGAAAAAATAAATACTATTTTGACATGTTAAGGAAAGAAAAGACAAGGATAAAGCCTTCTTCAACATCAAGATAATATCCATAGATAACACCCAGTCCAAGCCAAGACGGTCATAGCTCCTATGAGGCCTTGGAAGGGACGAATGCAAAGAGATATCATGCAAGAAGTGAAAAAGTAACCCTTGTGAGGGATAGCACACTATTCAGTTTCCAAGGAGAGAGATTTATCAACCATGGAAACCCAATGTTAAACAATGAAATAATTTATAATCAAGGACATATATCCTCAATGTAAACCAAAATTTTCATGTATGATTGGATATCACATAATAGATAGATACTTCTTAACCAAGGGAAAAGTGGATCCCAGAAAAATAGAAAAGAAGGAGATGGCATCCTTGCCCCCCAAGCGACAAAACAAGGATGAAAGAGGATCCATTATATCTCTCACAACACTATACAAGGCAATGAGCCCCCAAAGATTAGGCTAGCATTGTTTATATAATGTTGAGTTCCATAATAGGAACATAAATGTTATTTTGAGAAAATAGGATTAAAATAAAACTCATTGCCGCATGCTATATAAATAACCTTACTATCAATGAGCTGCCTAATCTTATGATGTAAAGCTTGACATTCATTAGTAGAGTGATCATGAAATCTATCATACATACAAAAAGGAAGTGTCTTCAAGTATGGAGTATGTTTCTTTTTGTGTTTAGGTCTAGTAATCATCTTAGCATGAAGGTGTTTAGGAAAAATAACTTCTTGATCAAATTCCTTCATAGGTTTATAATATTTTGAAGTGTTATTTGCGATGTTGTTAACATTGATGTGTATTTGAGGATTAAATCCCAATCCATAAGAATGCTCATTCCCCCTATTCTATAAGGAAATTTTAATTCCATGTTTATCCTTATCACATCCGTGACCATGGAATCCTTGTTTAACTAGTAAATGATAACCAGGACCATAACAAGAAGCCATATCAGAAGTAGTCAATGGAACTTTAGTAGTCACTATGTCATCACTAGCAGGTTTGATAGATTCATAGTGGGTATAAGTAGCGACAAAGTTATTACGAAGGGAATTAGAAGTAGAAGCAAAATCTTGTTGTTCAAACTCTCTTTGTTGCTTCATAAAATTGAGATTAGAAACCTTACACTCTCCAATGAAGGTAGGATTAAAATCCAAAGTTCCCCAATAATCTCCAAGAAGAGCATTAGAGGAAGAAGGATTACTATTAGGAATAGAATTATTGTGGGTTTGAATATTCATACAAGGATTTGGCGCATCATCTGCATGAAGTGTATATACCATGTTGTTGTGAATAAACTTGACTTTATGGTGAAGGGTGGAAGGAATAACATGCATCTCATGCAACCAAGGTCTACCCAAAAGTAGGATATAATTAAGAGGTCTGGGCATAACATGCAATGGAGTATTTAGGATGACCGGACCTACTTTTATAGGTAAAGTAATGATGCCCAAAGTGTTCTTATCAATGTTATCAAGGCTACGTATAGGATTATTATCAAGTTGAATAGTTGAAAGATCAGATTTAATTTCTTTGAGCATGTCAATGCTATAAATATTAAGCCCAGATCCATTATCAATCAAGTTCCTACAAATTCTACTCTTATTGATAGTACCAGCAACCATAAGGGCATCATATTGATTCTGAACTTCTTTAGAAGGTAAATCCTTTTGAGTAAAAAAAATGTCAAGAGGATGCGGTGTAACATGCATGCATTTTAAGAAGCCATTGATGTTCTCTTGGTTAGGAGGTGGAGTGGAAAGAGTTGCTAAAGATTTTTTTAAGGCTTTAGGGTAGGTAGGTGAAGTTTGAAGAAGCTCCCATAAAGAATCTTGGCTTGACTTTATGGTGAAGGGTGGAAGGAATAACATGCATCTCATGCAACCAAGGTCTACCCAAAAGGAGGATATAATTAAGAGGTCTGGGCATAACATGCAATGGAGTATTCAGGATGACCAGACCTACTTTGATAGGTAAAGTAATGATGCCCAAAGTGTTCTTATCAATGTTATCAAGGCTACGTATAGGATTATTATCAAGTTGAATAGTTGAAAGATTGGATTTAATTTCTTTGAGCATGTCAATGCTATAAATATTAAGCCCAGATCCATTATCAATCAAGTTCCTACAAATTCTACTCTTATTGATAGTACTAGCAACCATAAGGGCATCATATTGATTCTGAACTTCTTTAGAAGGTAAATTATTTTGAGTAAAAAAAATGTCAGGAGGACGCGGTGTAACATGCATGCATTTTAAGAAGCCATTGATGTTCTCTTGGTTAGAAGGTGGAGTGGAAAGAGTTGCTAAAGATTTTTTTAAGGATTTAGAGTAGGTAGGTGAAGTTTGAAGAAGCTCCCATAAAGAATCTTTGCAAGGGTATTGCACAATTGGTTTATCATATCATACTCCATGCTAGGAAGACGGGGTGGAGGAAGAATGGGTTGAGAATGTGGGGTAAAAGTACAAACCTGTGTCACACTTTTACAAAGGAAGAGGACCATGACATGCAAAATTGTTAAACTTTATTGACAAAAGTGGCATTTGTGTTTAGAATTTGAGAATGATGTAAACTAATGAAATGTGTAAAATTGGATGTAGTTTATGCCTATAATTTTTAAATTTTTTTTTTTAATAAGAATTGACTTAGTTTTTTAATTTTTGAAGTCCATTTTTAATTTTTCAAAAAATGTTGAATATATAGGGTCTAGTTCCCTCCAACTAAATATATGCAAATGATATTTTTTTCCTTTGATTTCAGAATATGTTTTAGATGACATGAACAACTAGTACATAAAAAAAGAAATATTGGTTTTCAGTATATATTTTGTCTGTTATAACTATTCAAAGTCAGAGTTACCTGAAATTAATAGTTTTTTTCTCCCTCCACATTTGCCCTAGCAAATCTAAACCAAATACAAAACAAATTACATATTCTTGAAGAGGACTCTCTCCTCTAGTGTTAAATATAAGTTGTAAATTTTTCCAACATGATTTGCTATTTTTTTATATTTTTGAACAAGTGTGTTCTTCAATGTTAAAATACCTACTTGGAGTTTTTTCAAATTATAATATATTATATGTAATCAAAACACAATAAAAATTATATGACTATAATCTAGACTCCAAGCTCTACAAAAGGGTATATTTAGATTTTTAAAATGGTTGAATTTTGATGAATAAACCAGTTGTCTAAGTGAGAAGTTCTGTAATTTTGAAATTTTTGCCTATTTCGCTGCCACATAGGATGCCACATAGATAGTTTCGGCTAGAACTGGTTTGGTCAAACCTATTCCGGCCGAACCCCTCTATATAAATATATGCCAATTCTTCATCAATAGAACATAGTTAGGTTATATTTACTCATGAATTTTTGGCCAAAATTGGTCCGCCTGAACCAGTTTCGGCTGAAACGCATTTTCCACATAGATGCCACATGGCGCCATGTTTGTGCCACATATGTATGACCAAAAATAGTTTGGCTGAAACAATTTTTGCCAGAACTATGAAAATGGTCCTCAAGTGCGACACAACTTTGTACTTTTACCCAGTTGTAAAGAAGTAGGAACCACCGGATTATGTTGAGGGTTATTCATTGTACGATAGGTGTGAGACATTGAATCTTGATCATTGAAAGACTCTAACTATTCCATAGGTTTACCGTTGATAGTAATATGAGGACAACCTTTGATAGTCAATAAGGGTTTTGGATAAACCATGTTAGTTGTCTCAACACTACAAACAGGTTCACAAGAAGGAAGAAAATAATGTATCCTAGGAGGAGATGAGGGAGGATCTTGATTCTCCATAAGATCATCACTAAGAGCCTAGAACATTAAGGGAATTCATATCATTCTCCACTAATGCCTCATCACTAGAAGGAATCCTAAATGGAGGTAAAGCATCTATAATATTTTCTTCTTTCTCTAAAATATCTATATAAGGGGAGTGTGTTTTAGAAAAAGAGTCACCAGCATGTATGAATATGTCATCCATTAATAAATAACCCTCTTGTATTAAGGCATCTTCACAAAGAGGGGATAAATCAATGTCTTTATCCAAGGGTTCATCCCAAAAAGTAGAATTATCCACAATTACTTCATGAGGAAGAGAGTAATCAACATCCAAATCCAAAGGTTCATCACAAATAGGAGGATTATCATCCCTATCAATAAAGCACATTGTAAAAGGTTTCAAAAATACTTGAAACAAATTTGACAACATAATAACGAATAAAGAAATGCATTGAAAATAGATCTATATATATCCAAATGCATTCAAATGAAATGTATGATGAAAAATGCAAATGTTTTTGTATTTTTAAAGAAATTTTTTGATTTTTAATTTTTGACATATAAATGCAAGAGGATAAAATAAATATACTTTTAAATGCATGTAATATTTAGCACAAGATGAAAATCTAACACCAAAAAGTAAGATTTGTCTATCGTGGGTTCACCAAAATGTAAGATAAAAATATGGATAGGGTTTAGAACAATGTTGTTTTTCTCATAAAAGTGACCCTATGCACATATTAACCACTTTAGATTTCATTTTTATTGATAAGGGGTGTAAATCTAGAAATGATTGCAAGGAAAATGAAATAAAATACTTACCTCTGAAAAAGAACCTGCTGAAAACTCTATCAAAAGTCTCAAAAACTGTTGATTTCCGTGATCCTGAACCAAAACTGCAAGATCTACAAAACCTAGAAATCTTTTTCTTTTCTAAGAAGGTCAATTTTGACCTAGTTTAGAATGACAACCTTGACCCATAATTTATGATTCTGGCCTAGGTCAGGGGTGAGCTCAACCCTGACCTAGGTTAGGGACGACCTTGGCTCAAAAAAGTCATCCTTGACCTACACAGGTCCAATGGAAAATCTGTTTGTGGATCCTGAAATTTTGCCAAAAAGGGTATCTAGATTTTCACTATGATCCACTGTCCTAAACTTGTACCTACAAGAAAAGAAATTTGTTTCTTGGGGGGATGGGTTTGCCTTTGTTAAACCCCAGTTTTGGAATCAACCTTATAATCAAATTTAAATTGCATAAGTAAATAAAGTAAATAAACAAATTTACCTTGCTTGTATAGAAGACCTTGTGGTGGATTCTAATCCTTGGATCCACAAGTATGTATGCACCAAATAGATGTAGAATGTATAATATAGAATGCAGGATGCCTCAAGTCAATTTCATGTAAATCTTCAATACTAATCTTTAATGGATCTTGGAATAGGAAGAATCTTGGAGGAATGTGGATGGAGAAATCTTCAACAACAGGGATCCATAGAGCTTGAATCCTTCAATGGCTACCAATTTATCTCCTTGATGAATTGGATGCTTGAATGATTTAGAGTAGATTCTTACTTCAATCGCTACTTGCATTGCTTCAAATATTTCTCCTTAGCCTTCACTTAGTTGATGGTTTTGCTTGATGATGGTTAGAGAAAATGAGAGGAGAAAGCTTTCTTTTATATGGAACTAGGGCACAATCTTCTAGAGAGGCCTACATAGGAGAATTAAATTCCCATTACAAATATACCCTTAGAAGTGGACCTATATTAAATATAATTAAAGAATCATTTCTTCAAAGACCAAAACAACCGACCCAGAAGTGGGAATTAAACTTTTCCAAAGCCCAAGATCCAGAATTCCTGGAAATCTAGAATTTGGACCAAAAGTCAAAAAAAGGTTGATTGTGACCTAGGTCGAGGTTGTGGTTGACCTTGACCTAGGTCAGGATTGATGTCAACCTAGACCTAGGTCAAGGCTGAGGCCAACCTTGACCTAGAAAGATTGAATTTGACCCTAAGGTCAAAAATATCAGTTTCCAGTTTAGGGTGTCAGAAATAGGCTGGAAAAGTGGGAAATGTGGAAAAATAGGGGAAAAATATAGATCCAAGTCACAAACACATTCAAGGCACTTGAAATGACCCCAAACAACTTACTCAGAAGGATAAACTAGTCTACAATGGAATTGCTTCCATTTTCTGACTATACAGGTCCTGACCTATATGTTTTCTTCTTCTTGGAGAATGCCCTCTTTTATGGCCGATTTGTGGCTTGCAATCTTGTATATATTTATAGTCTTGTGATCTTGTATATATTTGAAGTTAGAATTTGAGAGGGTAGAATAGTTTAGTATCTTAGCATCGAGTAGGGATCTGGATTTCTGATTATAAGTAGGATGTATGCTTGGAATGTAAGATAGCATGTAGCTGGGCATGTATGATGTAAATCTTTGATTATGCATAATAAGAAGGCTTGTGAGCATGTTTATTGTTCCTTATTGAGTTCTTAATGATCTTATGTTTATTATTTTTGTTGTGTTCACTCTTGCTGCATGGTTGGACCATCTCCATTTAGGAAACCTTTATTGTGACTACATCAGATGGTGTCAGAGTGAGGTTTGTTCTTGTAGATTGCGTTCATGAGCTTGCAAACCCCTAGTGTTGTTTGTTGTGAGGTGGAAGATTGAAGATATGAATCATAGTTTCAAAATACTTGCACAAGAGGTTCCTTGAGGAGACTGTTGCTATTTGAGAACTTTGTTTGGACTATTGGAGGTAGGTTGTAAGTGTGTCTAATAGATTGTTGAGTGAGAGGAAATTAGAACCATGTACTTAGATTGTCAAAGGTGAGCTAGTTGCACCTGAAGATTGGGAGATATTGGGTAGAAGGATGGATCTATAAGGCTAGAACAAATGATGGAGGACTTCCGAAATGAGATGAGGATTGAGATCATAAATATGTTGACTATATTCTGAAGTAATCTTGAGACTGAAGAAGAATATGAGGAAGTTTCTAAAGATCTTGAGACTGTAGATGTTGAGATCTATACATATGAAGAAATATTTTTAACGGTTGTGGCACAAGTAAGCAAAACTATGCCACCTAAAAAATTTAGGCCATTCCTTTTACTGCTAATTCTTTTGCACACTTGGACTAATCAGTATATTTTTATAAAGACCATTTGGAATCTATTAGGTTGTATAGGTCTGGAAATAAAGTGGAATGCTTAAGCATAAAATGGCAATTCATTTTATGTAATACGATGTCACTATATCTACTGTAGGCCCATTTGGGTGCTCGAATACCAAATGTTGGACATAGTCAATTTTGGAAGATGCTACAATTATGGAAGATAAATATCCTATAAATCATTTTTGGAATATGACCTAGATGTTTGATTCACCCGAAACATGACTGAGAAGATGCATAAATAATTTTAATTGTTTATTTCTTAATTTTTTTGAATACGGTATGTATTTATGTATATATACACATACACATGTGTATATATACACACATATGTGTATATATACACACATGTGTCTATATACACACACATACACATATTTGTGTATATATACATATTTATACATATACACATATACACATATATGTGTGTATATATACATACACACATGTGTATATATACACACATTTATATATACATGTCTGTATATATAAATACACACATGTCTATAACACATGTATACACACACACACACACACGTGTGTGTGTGTCTACACAAGTGTATATATACACACATACACACATTTATGTATGTATACACATATACAAACATATACTCCCACATTTACACATCTATCATGTCATGGATCCGACAAGATATTAAACTTTCTTTTCTACAAATTGGAATTGGAAGATTGATATGTCCATTTTGGGGGAAAATGAGAATTGCATAATTCCAATTCAATTTTTATTCATGGACCCAAACATGAAATTTGGCATCATCCAAAATTAGATAATGCCCATTCCAGTCTCATTCCAGCCCCCAAACAGGCCCAATGGATCAAAGTATCAATGTTTGGTGTGAATACATTGGATGTATTTGTTAAAATGAATGGTAAATATGATATCTAATATCTAAACATCTAAATAGATAAGTAAGACGAATATCATTTTATTTTAAAGATTAAAATAGAATTATAATTTTTGAATATATTTTTTTTCCTTTAATGTTTAAATTTTATTGGTAAAAGAATTGTTTTTGTTATTTTCTAATATATTTATGGTACTAGAAAATAAAATAATGAATGATTAGTAGAAGACTTGAGGGAGTCTTTTTCAATTTTGTTGTGAATAAGTTAATTTGGAAAGGGTTTGTAACCATAACAAAATGATCGAAGGCCATTCAAGAGGAATTCACAAGGAGAAAATTTCTCCTTTAGGATTTCGAAGAAAGGGCCCTTTCAAGCACAGAACTAAAACTGAAGTAGAATGGCCCTCTTTTTCCATTTGAGAAGAAAAGTGTAAATTTTTCTCTATTTTTCTTCTTTTTGTTTTCTAGAACTCTAATCCTCCTGGGGAGTGTTGAAAGAGGTCACCATCTTTTCTATTATTTGTTTACTAAAGATGATGATTTCCACAAGCTTTTTGTTCGCCGGGTTTTTCTTAGTTTTAGCACTGGCTGAGGCAAACAACATTTTAGGTTTCTCCTCTTTAGAAGAATCATGGCTTTCAATTCAAAAACTTGTTCCTCAATTGTATCCCAATTATCTAATGTCATGGTAAGTTCATCATGTACTTTCCAAACACAATCTTCAACAACGCTCTGAGAACAATCCCCATCTTTAGCCTCAACTTCTATAATAGCTTCCAATCTATTAGTCTTTTTATTTGTTGTATGAAGTTGACTAATAATCCATTTGATGATTGCATTTTAATGGTTATAGAGGATTAAAAATTTATCAACATTACCCATAATACGTGGGTATTTAGGTAGCTCATCTTCATACCGGGGTGGTGGGAATAGGAAGGATAAGCATTTTATGGGACCTCAGGATCACCTTTAGGGGAATGAGGAGTAGAAACAAGGAAAGGGGGGTTTTGAGACTAACTAGCATTTTTTAGGCTGTATTCACAGGGGTCCTCTTTAATTAAGTAGACAAAGAAGAGGAAGAATCCTTATAGACAGTGACAATTTCTTCAATATTCCTATCTTCGCTTAAAGCTTTCAAGTTGGCCTTCCTTTCAAGGTTAAGCCTAGTGGAACTAGGATTAACCCTTTTAGAAGTGGAAGCCCTTTTACTATCCTATTGGTTGCTAAGCTCAACAATGATGGGGAATTTTTATTATGGTAGATAAGGTAATTAGATATGGTACTAACAATGATGATAATTATGGTAGATAAGTTAATTAGATATGTTGATGTAAGTTCTAGATGATCGGGTAATGAATAATGTTGATCAATGTCAATTAACAATAGAAATTGACATTTAAATTTTTTTGAATGATAATTATTTTTTTAGTTACATGGTTAATGATGTTATTGATTTAGATTTATATTATTATTGTGAGAAGTAGAAATGTTCTAGGATGATTTTGGTTGTGTGTCATCATGTATTTTTATGACATCAAGTTTTCTCTTCCAATGCATGTTACCAGTACATCATTCAGTATTGTTGGCTAGTTATTTTTAGTCAGTTGTCATAATTAGCAAGTTTTAAAGGATATTTTACTATATCAAGGTTTTATTATTTTTTATTGGGGGAATTTTGTATTTATTAGTTTGTTGATGATATTTTTAAACGTTAATATGTTTAATTTTTATTATGGGACTTAATTCATTTTTAAGTCACACAAAATTGAAATTTTCTATTCACTTTTGATTCTTGGACTTTCGAAGTATTTTCATATTTTCAATCAAAAAATCTTAGATAAATATAAATTTTCCCTACAGGGAGACATTTTGGCAATAGAATTTTGTGGGTAATGTTGGAAAGTGACATTGCAAGCAATTGTTATTTTGTCATTGATGTCAAACCTTAATTGGTGAGACTATTGCTATCTGTTTGAGTACCATGTCTATTGTTGATGAAGAAGATTTAACAAGAAGAACAAGTGAATGGTTGAGTTAAGGAAATTCAAAGGGTACTTGATCAGTTGGCACTCTGGAAAAGTAATTTGTTGCTTATCTTTTAAAGACACTTTTTCTAATTGTTTTGTGCCGAACAAGTTTGGCTTGTGCCAAGTAAAGTTGCTTATGATGAGAAAAGTTGATTGTGCCAAGTAAAGTTGCTTGTGATGAGTAAAAACTTGCTCAATGCTGAGCACCATTTAAATTGGTGAGTGAAAACAGTAATGAAGGCCAACTTACAGAAGTTTGATTATTGATAAGATTTGAGATCTCTGGCCGACTTAGTTGATTTTTTTGGGATATGTAATGTTAATTAAAGATTGATCCATGTCATTTAATGTATGGGTAACTATAATCAATGCATGGTTTCAAGATTTAATTAGAGACTACTTTGGAGAAGTAAATGTAATGCAAAGATGGAATGATCCGTTGGATTTGACCTAACCTAAGATCTATGATCTTGTTTAAGTGGCAAAAGCTTTATCTGACCTAGATAGAGAGGTATATGATAACCTCAGGGGTTATTCATTAAGTTTGAAAGTGTGGATGGAGTCTATGTGTATGCAAGAGGTTTGAATAATTGATTTACTGTTTGGCATGATCTAGCAGAGAAGGCAAAAGGCAGAAAGTTTCATGTGTGATTGCTTGACAGATTTCCAAGTAGATCAAAAGATTGAAATGACAATGCAGGATATCCAGTAAGTTAACATCAGAGCTATAATTGGATCTGAATTGCAAAGTAAGTTGTATGTATCAAATCACAAACTGCTAACTACTTTCTTACCATTGTATCAGTTAAATCCTTTAGCAAGGTTGACTTAACGGTCATTTGTATAAATCCTCTAACAAGGTGGCATTCAAATTGGAATGTTCTAAGTCCTCTAGCAAGGCCACTCCTAACAGGGTGTTTAAATCCTTTAACTAGGTCACACCTAGCAGTGTGTTATTGTAACCTTTAACAGGGTTGGCTCCTCATAGGGCATCACTTCAGAAGAGTGAAAACTTGGTAGCATGTTACTGGTGGTTTTTCCCATA